>LBNU01005145.1:143301-176956 GCA_014162995.1 Artemisia annua
TGAATTTTAGAGTTTCTAAAAGCTTGTAGAAGCTTTATAAGGAGCTTATATGATCCTAGAAGTCCATAACTTTAACTACAATTGCATAACAGTAACAAATGAGATTTTGAGAAAATAAAACTTTGCACAAACTGAATTATGAAAGAGAACTTGAAATTTATATTACTTAAGGTTTGAATTACATTAGAAAGAGAAATTACAACTTTACTTGACTAAGTTTTATCACTAAAAACAGAGATTACAAGAAAACGATTTGAAATTATACTAAGTACACTAATACTTGTCTTCTTCCTTCTCTCTTCCTTTATACTTGAGCTTTAGGGTTTCCTCCCCTGGTCGGGGTGCGACTAACTTGGGGAGCGCTGCTATGGTTTGCTTAAGCTGTTGAAAAACTTCTTCCGCTTCTGTGGTCCAACGAAAATCTCCCTTTTTTGTACACTTCTTGAGTGTTTTAAAGAGTGGGAGTGATTTGTCCGCTGACTTAGATAAGAATCTGTTTAAGCCTGCCAGTTTCCCATTCAGGGATTGAACTTCCTTTAGCGTGTGTGGTGAAGGAAGTTAGATGACTGCTTCTGTCTTTTCTGGGCACGGTTTAATGCCATCCGGTTCTATCAAGTATCCTAAGAACATGCCTTCTGTAGCGCCAAAAGTGCACTTCTTAGGGTTTAGCTTCATATTGATTTTTCGTAGTGTCTTGAATGTTTCTTCAATGTCGCGCACTACTTCATCTTCGGTATGGCTCTTTATGACTAGGTCATCAACATAGACTTCTAAGTTGCGGCCCACTTGCTTTTCAAATGCGTTATCTACCAAGCGCTGGTAGGTGGCACCCACATTCTTCAGCCCAAAAGGCATCTTCGTGTAACAATTGTTTCACATGTAACCGTATTACATTCTTCAGGTGGCACAGCGTTATTGTAGAGGGTGACGATGCCACCTTCTACCGGGAATTTGAGCATCCCATGTGCTGTGGATGGCACTGCGCGCAAGACTGATATTCCCGATCTTCCGATAATGCCATTGTATGGCGAGGGAGATCTAATCACCATAAAGTTCATCCATGCTTTTGTGGAGTGTTCCTTATTACCGACCATAACTAGCAACCGTAGTTGCCCTATTGGCCATATCTTTTCTCCTGTAAAGCCCGTTAATGATGTCGCGGCGGGGACTAGCTGGCTTTCTATCTCGGGTCGTAATCTCTTGAAACAATGTTCGTACATTATCTCTGCGGATGCTCCTCCATCAACGTACATACGGTGGATGTTGTGACCCCCCGCATTTATTTCGATGGTGAGTGGCTCCGCCACTGCGTTGTCCGCAGTCAAAGTGGGAAAAGAGATTTTATAACCGGAAGAAAACCTTTGGCTGACTTTTTGCTTGACTTTGCGTTGCCATGATTGTATCATGTATATTGTGTCAGCTTTATCCTTAGGTACTTCCTTTTNTCCTCCATCAACGTACATACGGTGGATGTTGTGACCCCCCGCATTTATTTCGATGGTGAGTGGCTCCGCCACTGCGTTGTCCGCAGTCAAAGTGGGAAAAGAGATTTTATAACCGGAAGAAAACCTTTGGCTGACTTTTTGCTTGACTTTGCGTTGCCATGATTGTATCATGTATATTGTGTCAGCTTTATCCTTAGGTACTTCCTTTTTATCCACGGTCTTTTGTCTGTCTTTCCCATCTTTGATGTTCTTTACTAAGTGGTCCATCCTGCCCTCTTTCACTAATTTGTCAATTAGTTGGCGCAATTGGACGCACTCATTTGTGGTGTGACCCTTCTGTCCGTGATATTCACAATATCCATTCCCTGTGCGCTTTCCTTCTGGGGTCCGCATTGGTGGGGGTTTAGGGAAGTTTGCGCCTTCTGTTGCAAATATCTCTCTTGGAGTTTTTATCAACGGGGTATACTTGTCGTTTCCCCGTGCGCCCCCATCATTGCGATAGCTTTTATTAGGATTACCGCTCTGGTCATTGGATTGTCTCCTTGACTGTTCTTGCGGTCTGTAATTCGAATATCCTTTCTTGCTATCTGCGGCGGCAGCTTCTCCTTGGACGAAGGACCTTGTGCGCTTCATTAGTTCATCAAAGGTTTGGGGAACCTTATCATTTAATTTCTTAATGAGCTCTAGGTTATTAATCCCATTCATGAACCCTGAAATTTTTAGTACTTCAGGACACGCTTTGACGTGTATACATTCATCCTTAAAGCGCTCCATGTAAGCACTCGTTGATTCCCCTTGGCGCTGTTTTACTCTTGCCAATTCCACAGGGTTTTTGGCGCACTTCTTTCTCTGAGTGAAATTCAAGCGGAATGCTTTTCGCAACTCTTCAAACCCGTTTATGCTTCTTCGTGGAAGCTTGCTAAACCAGGTTCGCGCATTCCCCACTAATGTGGAGTTGAACATATGGCACCACACAGGTTGTGGCCAATTTTCGATAGTAGCTGCGGATTCGAAAATTTTTAGGTGGTCATCAGGATCACCCGTTCCATCATATGTTTTAACATTGGCGGGCATGCGCCTTTTCTTGTGATCCGAATAATCGCTGATGCGCCGTGTGAATGCATCAATCTTTTGGCGACGCCAAGGAAGAGATATATCTTCGTCTTCTTCCTCGCGATGTCTTCCTCTGGACTTCCAGTGTCCTGTCTCTTTGTCCTCGTTGTCCGAGGAGTCAATTGAGGAAGAATCGTCCCTTTTGCGGCGCTTGCGCCGTTTTTCCTCAGAGTCCGAGCTTGAGGGGCTTTCGCTTGGGGAAATTTGTCTCCCCCGTCTATCATGAACTCTTCTGCTTCCAGACCTTGAAGAGCTCTCGCTCGGTGAGCGTTGCTGTCCAAGTCTATCTTGGATTCTGCGATTACCAAGTCTAGCGTGGACACTGGTACGCCTCTCATTGTCTTCATAATCCTCCGAGTATTGTGAATCGGATGTTGTACCAAGTCTAGCGTGGACATTGGTACGCCTCTCATTGTTTTCGCGCTCCTGGTAGCGCGATGGGGATGTTTCGTTAAAATTAAGCCGAGCTTGTAGGCTCTGACTTGACCTTCTTCTTGCCTCCTCTTGCATGAGGTTAGTTAAGGTTTCGTAATTTTGAGATACAAAATTACTTAGCGTTAACTCAGGCGTATCCTCCTCCAGCGCAACGATCTCTGCTTCCGTATTAGGCCCCCTATCCCGGTTAGGCGCGCCTGGCGGCACAGTGTTGTCCACGTTGGGTGCCGTTTGATGGGGGGTATTGAAGAGAGTGCGCTGAAGTTCTTCAGTGCTTGGGACCACCGTAGTGGTCTGGGTGGTCCCTGCGGGCAATTCTACCGTTGGGAGAATTAGGGTTGGGCCCGATGCTTGATGACCAGGCACGCTGGTTGTCCCAGAGGCCTGCCTAGAGGTTGAATCTTGGTGGTTCTTCCTTGTGGGGTCACCACGTGTTTTTTCCAACTGCGGAGTCCGCTGGCCTGAGTTTTTGTGTTTCGTCATTCTAGTTCTTAGTGTAGGGTCCCACGGATGGCGCCACTTGTTGATACAAAAGTTGGGCGTTCCTTGTTTGGGTTCCTGTTCTCGTACCAATTAGATCTTAATGCTTGAGACCTGCGCACTAAGAGAGCAAACAAACACCGTTAGGCTTATCGTGGGATTGTCTCCCACGATTATCCTCCGGCGTGAGAGTAAGTAATCGATTTAGGGTTATGTGAAGAGTTAGGGTTGTAAGTCGTACCTTTAACGAGAGCTATGATACCCTATATATATACACACGAAACCTTATCAGTTTCGTGTTCCTCACTCTTCGGCGTATCCGCCGATATCGGATATTCGATATATATCTCCTTAATAGGAGATATCCTATATCTAATCTATAAATAACTTTGGGTTTGGGCCTCGTGAGCCCAAACCGTTATCATAGTAGCCCACACGTGGTGGGCTTAAATGTTAGTGACGTCTAATGCTCGGGTTCGTGACCCGAGTATAGACTATACGTCATCAGGGGTTGTTGGAGTAAGTTTGGGGAATTGGCAAAATTGGTCCCTCCGTGTTTTTTATTATCAAAAACTGTTTTTTTGATCCGACGATCAGGATTGGTCCATTAGTATGTGTGAGTTTTTGAATTTGCAAAATAAAACGCCTCTCATTATTATTATTCTCTAGTATTTTCTCGTTTTGTTGTTTTTCTAAATAAAACTAATTCTTAGTAATAATCAACTGCGAATATTCTACTTGCAATCAACAAGTTCGATTAATTCGATATCAATTTCTCTAGATAAGAGTTTCTTTGAAGGGGAGACAATATGTTATTGTTTAACACATACCATGGATCTGATCATATTTCATATGGCTGATATAAAATAAAAAAGCACTTATATCAAACAAGGGGAGACAACTTTTTGAGAAATATGACCTTATTTGATTGAAAAACAGTAAGAATCTAACAAAGTTGATAGGAACACATGGGGTTTGGACTTGATTTTGTTAAATCCAATGGAAATAAAATTTTGCCCCTACCTTTAACTTTTATCTTTTAATAATTATATTGTCAAAAAAGATGGGTACATTCGGAAGAAAATTTGAGGGTTATAAAGTAAATATGGGCTCCATCATTATTGTACCCATTTTCTACCCCATTTGTTCTGATTATCATTTGTGGGGTTGGCAGGGTAAACCAAGAACCATGAGGAAGGACAAAAATTTATCTAAAAGCTTTTACTTCTTTTGTTTTCAGTCCCCTAGATTATTCTAAACTAGCACGGTACTCGCGCGTTGCAGCGGCGGGTACTCTGAAATAAAATTTGTCGGGATGAATAATATATTTAGTTTATTATGTTCTTTTTGACAATAAATTTACGGATATCAAGAATTTCGTATAGCCCGTGCCCGTTACCCATTGGCCCGTGCCTGTTCGGGCTCGAGCCCGTTTGGTCAGCGCCCGTTCGGGCTCAAGCTCATTTGGCCCGTTGCTCGTTTGGGCTTGAATATTTGTATAATGTGCTTTATTATTTGTAGTAGTGAAATTTAATGCAGGAATTGTTTTTAATTTGGTTGTACAATATGCTTGATAATTTGTATTTTTTATGTAAGGGGTGTTTTAATAACTGTATTAATTGTATTTATTAACCAGTTAAATAATTGACTACATTAAATAGCATTAATGTGGTGTTTTGTTGTAAACTATGCTTCTTATCTTATACGTCTGAAAATTATGTGTATTAAAGTGTTGTACACTATGTTTCTTTTCTTGTAACTAGTAGTCATTATAGTCATTAATAACATTGACCACTTTAATTGTATTAATGTTGTAAGTCTGAAAATTATATCATGCTTATTTTGTTGTACACTATGCTTATTTTGTTGTAAATCTGAAAATTGGTTGCAGCTATTGTACAGTGTGCTTAAATGGTTGTAATTTTTGGTGAATGGGTGTTTTTAATAGCATTAATGTTGTTTGATAGAATTTTGGTCTTAAAATGACACCATGCTTTATTTTGTTGTACAATATGCTTACTTTGTTGTAATTCTGAAAATTTGGTGCATTAAAGTGTTGTAAACCATGTTTAATTTCTTGTAAGTCTTAAAATTTTGGAGAGAGAGTCATTTATGCTTTATATGTAGTATAGATGAACAAAAGCTATGCACTGTAATTTTCAGATGTATAAACATCTTCCTGTTGTGCCCACCATTAAGTTTGTTACAAGGTTTTGTCATGTGATTAGTTGATGCATGTGCTGCACGATAGAGTTTTACATTGTGTTCACGAGTATCACTTAAAGAAAGAAAAAAATAAAAACAAAAGGAAGAGAAACAAAAAAAGTTTTGTTCTCGAGTATCATCTAAAGAGAAAATAAAAAAGAAAATGATTGAAAAAGAAAGGTGATTTCGTTGATTTTGAAGTAAAATGTTTCTACAAATTAAGCTGAAAATGTTTACGTCTTATTACTTTACTTCTATGTACTAAAAAAATTTAGAGAAATTATTAATCGAGTCAGAACATGGTAAAAAGATTCAGCTTAACAATAATGAAGCAAAACTGTATTAAACGCTTAGTCGAGAATAATGGCTTTTGTAGGCTTGAGATGGATTTTATGGATAAATGATAAAACTTCAACACCTTCAACTAATTTCATGTTTTCAACCAGAGGCGTTTTGAACTTTCAACCACACAAGTTATCAAAAGGTTGTCTCAAAGTATACCCAATGACTTAAGCTACTAATGCCTACATACTTTGTAATTCGACTTGACCAAGAAAAACAAACGTATAGTCGATGCAAATATGCAATTTGTGGCCACACTTCCAAGGATGACACGCATCAAGTAAATAATTCAGGTCAGGTTTATCTGACCAATTACTAGATCATAATATCGCAAAAAAGACTNATTAAAAACTGTTTTTTTGATCCGACGGTCAGGATTGGTCCATTAGTATGTGGGAGTTTTTGAATTTGCAAAATAAAACGCCTCTCATTATTATTATTCTCTAGTATTTTCTCGTTTTGTTGTTTTTCTAAATAAAACTAATTCTTAGTAATAATCAACTGCGAATATTCTACTTGCAATCAACAAGTTCGATTAATTCGATATCAATTTCTCTAGATAAGAGTTTCTTTGAAGGGGAGACAATATGTTATTGTTTAACACATACCATGGATCTGATCATATTTCATATGGCTGAAAATTTGAGGGTTATAAAGTAAATATGGGCTCCATCATTATTGTACCCATTTTCTACCCCATTTGTTCTGATTATCATTTGTGGGGTTGGCAGGGTAAACCAAGAACCATGAGGAAGGACAAAAATTTATCTAAAAGCTTTTACTTCTTTTGTTTTCAGTCCCCTAGATTATTCTAAACTAGCACGGTACTCGCGCGTTGCAGCGGCGGGTACTCTGAAATAAAATTTGTCGGGATGAATAATATATTTAGTTTATTATGTTCTTTTTGACAATAAATTTACGGATTCAAGAATTTCGTATAGCCCGTGCCCGTTACCCATTGGCCCGTGCCTGTTCGGGCTCGAGCCCGTTTGGTCAGCGCCCGTTCGGGCTCAAGCTCATTTGGTCCGTTGCTCGTTTGGGCTTGAATATTTGTATAATGTGCTTTATTATTTGTAGTAGTGAAATTTAATGCAGGAATTGTTTTTAATTTGGTTGTACAATATGCTTGATAATTTGTATTTTTTATGTAAGGGGTGTTTTAATAACTGTATTAATTGTATTTATTAACCAGTTAAATAATTGACTACATTAAATAGCATTAATGTGGTGTTTTGTTGTAAACTATGCTTCTTATCTTGTACGTCTGAAAATTATGTGTATTAAAGTGTTGTACACTATGTTTCTTTTCTTGTAAGTAGTAGTCATTATAGTCATTAATAACATTGACCACTTTAATTGTATTAATGTTGTAAGTCTGAAAATTATATCATGCTTATTTTGTTGTACACTATGCTTATTTTGTTGTAAATCTGAAAATTGGTTGCAGCTATTGTACATTGTGCTTAAATGGTTGTAATTTTTGGTGAATGGGTGTTTTTAATAGCATTAATGTTGTTTGATAGAATTTTGGTCTTAAAATGACACCATGCTTTATTTTGTTGTACAATATGCTTACTTTGTTGTAATTCTGAAAATTTGGTGCATTAAAGTGTTGTAAACCATGTTTAATTTCTTGTAAGTCTTAAAATTTTGGAGAGAGAGTCATTTATGTTTTATATGTAGTATAGATGAACAAAAGCTATGCACTGTAATTTTCAGATGTATAAACATCTTCCTGTTGTGCCCACCATTAAGTTTGTTACAAGGTTTTGTCATGTGATTAGTTGATGCATGTGCTGCACGATAGAGTTTTACATTGTGTTCACGAGTATCACTTAAAGAAAGAAAAAAATAAAAACAAAAGGAAGAGAAACAAAAAAAGTTTTGTTCTCGAGTATCATCTAAAGAGAAAATGAAAAAGAAAATGATTGAAAAAGAAAGGTGATTTCGTTGATTTTGAAGTAAAATGTTTCTACAAATTAAGCTGAAAATGTTTACGTCTTATTACTTTACTTCTATGTACTAAAAAAACTTAGAGAAATTATTAATCGAGTCAGAACATGGTAAAAAGATTCAGCTTAACAATAATGAAGCAAAACTGTATTAAACGCTTAGTCGAGAATAATGGCTTTTGTAGGCTTGAGATGGATTTTATGGATAAATGATAAAACTTCAACACCTTCAGCTAATTTCATGTTTTCAACCTGAGGCGTGTTGAACTTTCAACCACACAAGTTATCAAAAGGTTGTCTCAAAGTATACCCAATGACTTAAGCTACTAATGCCTACATACTTTGTAATTCGACTTGACCAAGAAAAACAAACGTATAGTCGATGCAAATATGCAATTTGTGGCCACACTTCCAAGGATGACACGCATCAAGTAAATAATTCAGGTCAGGTTTATCTGACCAATTACTAGATCATAATATCGCAAAAAAGAGTCAAAGAAACAATTAATCGTTAGGACTTTTGTGAAGAATCGTTTAAGCCCGATCTAGGATATAGAAACAATGATTTAAACAGTGGAATAATAAAGAACACAATCAAAGTTTCATCAAAGTTTTCTCTATTAAAATAATGATCCTCTATGGATCTAGGTTACACACACTAAAGGTGTTTTTCTTTTGGTGAGAACTCTGTCCTAAACATAAGCCGTATGTTCCTTTTATACATAAGGAACCCTAATACAGCAAATAAATAAAACATTAATGCATATCACTACTTAAAATAACTTATGCATATCCTAACAAACTAATACAAAATAACTATATTCGTAGAAATATAATATCAGCAGGAACACTATGTCAGCAGAAACCATCTATAGCTTCAGCAGGAACTTGTCAGTAGATCTCTATCAGCAGGATCTTCCAAAATTCCCAACAATCCTCCCCTAATCTTGAATTTGACACGGTTAAGTTCAAGATTCTTGGTAGATCTTTGACATCCAAAGCTTGAGGATTGACTTGAACACTTGCAGCAAATTAAAGTAACCAGCAGCAACAAAGACTCTATGTCAATAGCAACCAGTAACCTTCTGTGAAGACCAAGATTCTAGTAGCAGCTTGAACCTATCAGCAGCAACCAGAACTAGCAGCAATATGAGTAGATTTGATAAGCCTTTACCAAGTAGCTACTCACTCTTGGGCTAGCTAGTCCTTCGGTGGAATCGTGGCATCACCCTGGTGAACTAGTTACCAGTCCAGCACTCAGAACGTGAATCATGGGTGTGTTGAAATACCCTAATGATTTTTGACAAATCATCACAGCCATAAACGGATTTGAGATGTCTTTACCTGTAGCCGTTTGCTCAGGACTAGCCAATCCTTTGGTTACCCAATAGGGCAGCAACCATGGTGAATTGATGACCATTTCAACTCTCAGCAATGAAGCATGGGTGAGTTGAGTACCCTATGGTTTTGAGCAAACCATTACAGCTATCAACGGTCAGCACACATTGGTTTTGAGCAAACCATTACAGCTACCAATATGGACCAATGTTAATGTAATTCCCAAAAGAGACCTAGCATGGGTGAGTTGAGTACCCAATATGGTTTTGATGGAATGTCGTCATCATCATGGTGAGTTGATTACCATTTATGGTTTTCCGCAGCCTTTACCACAAGCCATAATCTTGTGGGCTAGCAGGAACTGACTTATCAGCAGAAACTGATTTATCAGCAGGATGAGATCTGCTGGTTTTATGTGTTGCTTGTGGAACATATGGGGGAATTACATTAACATTGGTCCACATTGGTCTAGGTCTCTTTTGGTCAGCACACACACCCATTCTCTTCTCATGAAAATCACAATCCTTAATGAGATGAGACTTACTACCACATACAAAACAAGATTTCTTCTTAAAAGATTTATTCTTAACACAACTTTGTTTATTACACAAAAACTTATCAGAAACAGAACTAGAAACAAAAGTGTGTTTAACAGAATAAGGAACTGTCTTTGTTTTGGGTGTATCATCAGCTACTTTGGACTTGGGTGAATGAGACTTGTCACTTGAATCACAAAAGGCATAGTCAGTGGACTTTAGGTCTGAGGACTTGTCACTTTTAGAGCAAGAGACAAAGTCATTAGTTTTGCAACTAAGGTCTGGCAAGTCACTTGACTTTTTGCCATATAGATGGTGTGATCCATCAAAGTCTGTGGTAGTGGTGGTGGGCATATGTTCTCCTCTAATAGGTCCAGGTACAACATGCAATTCTCCTTCTTTTACAAATTTTTCTAAGCCTGCTGGTGTAGATTTAGACATATCATTGATTGCTTCTATACCTACATATTTCTTAAAGCCTAAACCTAACTCAGATTTTACAGATTGACTACCATAGAGAAAGCTAGCTAATTTGTCACCTGAAATAAGCCATTGATTATGTCTAGCTACTTCCTTATCTAACTTCTCTTGTAGTTCCTGTTTTTCTAAGTCTACTTTAGCTTTTTCATTCTCAGAATATTTTAATTCATTTTTAGCATTTGTTAAATCTCTTTCTAAAACTCTTATCTTTTCTTCATAAGCAAGCTGATTCTTTTGAAACCAAATTTTCTGTTGTTCTAAGGTTTTTAAAGCATTTTTGTAAGACTGAACCTCTACATAACATTCATTATATTTAGTTTTCAAATCATCATAAGACTCCTTAAGTGCATTATATTTTTCATCACAACCAAAGACACAATTATGTACCTTAGGAATGACACCCATGAGTGCAAATGCTTCAGCATCACCGATAGAACAAGCTTCCTTTCTCATCTTCTTAGATTCAGCCTTTCCTCCATACCTTGCTTTGATTGCCTTCCATATATCACTTGCATCATCCATATAACAAAAATCTGCGACATGATCAGCAGGAATAGATTGAAGCAAGGTAGTTCTTGCCTTTGACTCTCTTTGGACAACAATGTGTTCAGCTGCAGTCGTTGGAGGGAGAATAATGAGATTTCCATTGCGATCTCTTCCAGTCCTTTTCAAGCTATTGCCATTTTGAATCACCTTCCAGATGTTTATATCATTGTTCGTGATCCAGTGTTCCATTTTCATAGCCCAGACATCATACTCATCATTCATCAAATTGGAAGTTCCTGCTGAGTAGTCCAACATGTCTGTACTAATTAAGACAGTGTGTGGAAGCCCATTTAGCAAGACTCACAAATATGGTACCAACTTGTTTTAATCAAAGAGCAATATAATGTCGCATTGGGCTCAATATGCTCATACCATTAAGGTGAACAATTCATGGGATTTTGAAATTTAAGGGTATCAAATGAACTTGTTAAGCATATATCGTCTATTCACTTTGTATTTCCACTCAACAATGGAAAACAAATATATGTGCTCAAACCAATAATGTAGGAATTATACAATCAATTCACCACTTGAACAAGCTAGTTGGGTGACGATTGGCGAACTATGGTCCGTACACAATAATATATATCATCTGGTTTAACTAAAATGTAAGTGTTAAAAGACATCAATAAACCAACTGGGCTAGCTCAGTTGGCCACCAAGGGTCACCTTTGGGAGGTTGTTACCACATGCGAGAGGTCTCAGGTTCGAGTCTCTCCGTGAGGGTTTTCCTTCAAGGTGGAATCTGTGGGGTTCTGCCCCATAGATGCCTCGATTCGAGGCTGGCAGGGTACGCAAGGACTACCTTCTGGGTAAGTACTGTAGAATCAAATAACAAACTTAGCATTGTACTAACTCGCCGTTAAAAAAATAAATAAATAAATAAATAAACAAATAATAAAAAAAAAGACATCAATAACAGGAAACCCTAATCTCATAACCGTATAGTTGATGATGCAAATCGTGACCACATTTTAAGGATGACATGCCTTTTAGTAAACAATCAGTTCAAGTTCATTACGAGATCTTGCAGAAATATTTAAAGAAACTAAGGCCCCGTTTGGTTCGTTGTAATTGAACGTAATTTGATGTAATTGTAATTTGATTACATTACGTAGTGTGTTTGGTTTACATAACGGATGTAATTGTAATTCAAATTACATTACGTAGGCCATTTGGTTTGCAATGTAATTGTAATTCAATCCTTCCAATTGCATCAAGGGAGGTGATTCAGATTACATAGCAAGTTGGATGGAAAGTTTTGAATTACGTTGTAATTCAGTATTTTATAATTCAAAGTATCAGTATTTATAAAAATATTATTATTATGATTATTAAAAAATATTTATTATTATTATTATTATTATTATTATTATTATTATTATTATTATTATTATTATTATTATTATTATTATTATTATTATTATTATTACTTTTAATATTAATAATATTTTATTATTATTAATAATATTATTATTATATTATTTAATAAATAATATTAAATGATTTATTATTTAATAAATAAATATTATTATTTTACTATTATTAATATTTTATTATTATTATTATTTTGATTTATTATGTATTATTATTATAATTATTATTATTATTATTATTATTATTTTGTTTTACTATTTATTATTATTATTATTATTATTATTATTACTTTTATTATTAATAATATTTTATTATTATTAATATTATTATTATTATATTATTTAATAAATAATAATATTATTATTTTATTATTATTAATATTTTATTAATAATATTAATATTTTATTATTATTATTATTATTATTATTATTATTGTATTACTTTTATTATTAATAATATTTTTTTATTATTATTATATTATTTAATAAATAATAATATTATTAATATTTTGTTAATAATATTAATATTTTATTATTATTATTTTATTTTATTATTATTTATTATTATTATTAGTATTATTATTTTTATTATTAATAATATTTATTATTATTAATATTATTAATATGATTATTATTATATTATTTAATAAATAATATTCAATGATTTATTATTTAATAAATAATATTATTATTATTATTATTATTATTATTATTATTATTATTATTATTGTTATTATTATTTTCTGAATTACATTATGTTACGAGTTAACCAAACACAATGACAGATTTCATCAATTACAATTTCAACAGATTACAATTACAACACATTCCAATTGTTTGAATTACAATTCATTCAAATTACAATTCCTTCAAAAACATTCTGCGAACCAAACGCACCCTAAGTCCCTAAGTGCAACATGTCTCTACTATTTTAAGACAGTGGGATGGAAGCCCAATAAGCAAGACTCACAAATATGGCCTAAACTCTCAAGTATGTTGTCTTGACTATTGTCTCTTGAAGTAATTGCTTTACTTGAGTAACAAAGTTGTAGACATGATTCTAACAATTATTTATTTATTTTTTATTTATTATTAATTTTTTTAAGAAACGCGACGATTTATATAACCAAAACCAAACAGTACAAACAAAGGGCGTACCATCTTTTCGATCAAGATGATTGAATAGAATGGAACCCAAGCAAAACACCCACAAGGGCAATACAGATATGACACAAAGATATAAAGATATAAACAAGGGAGATGATATTTCACGGATGCTTTTTATACATCCACGGATACTTAGAGTAAATTTACATTTATACCCCCATAATTAAAATAACTATTGTTTTCATCATCACCATTCACCTAATGTTTCACTATGCCTGAGTCTTTTCCGTCGTTAACTGCATTCCATGAAACATTGCAATCCAATAACACAAAGCCCGTTCACTAATGATTTATAAGATACCTTTTAGTTTTTACTATAGTAAATAAAATAACTCATATTTGCAAAGCCTTTAATTTCTTTGACATTAGAAAACATGGGGTGTCGCAAAATGGTATTAAACCATAAACTCGGGTTATTTGGAGACATCGAAACCAAAATGCCTAATAATCATGACTAGTGCAGCTAATGCGTTAGCTGTGAGGCAAAATTATATAATTATATTCTTTTGATTCTCGGAATGCTTTAATTTGGGCTTGTTTTTAAAAAGTTTGGTGCATTATTTTCAATTAGTGTTCTTGGTAGTCATTCTTTAGGTGATCTTACCCTTGATGTTTAAAATAACTGGACATTAGCCACAAAGGTTTTACATTTATGGCTAGGGGTGGCAAATCTTGCCCATCTTGTTATTTTCGAGCGCTTTTTGACGCATTTAAAAGTCATGGGCGCCCCCCTCCCCCCCCCCTTTTTTTTGATGGGCTTGTACGAGCTTTAAATAAAAAATGATAGATGTAACTGGGCTAATGGGCAGATGGGTTGCATGACCGGGCTTTTTTTGTCCGCTTACTTTCTTTCTTTAACTGAATAGCCAAATAGAGCATGTGTTAAGCATTTTGTTCCCTTTTCTTTCTACACTTTTATGCATAATTTTATTTATTTATTTGTTCCCAACTGATTTTGTAAAATTTGTAGTGAAATTTTTTCAAATTAACTTTTTTAACTATTAAATAATTAAATATACTTAATAATTTGCATTAATAATATGTATTCAAATTTTATCAAATTAATTTTACAAATTTTATCCATTTTGACCCATGCCCTTTTTGACTAATTTTTTAACTATTAAATAATTAAATATACTTAATAATTTGCATTAATAATATGTATTCAAATTTTATCAAATTAATTTTACAAATTTTATCCATTTTGACCCATGCCCTTTTTGACCCGTGCTCGTTTGATCCGAATTATAATTTGCCCATTTGGCCCGTGCCCGTTTGCATGTGCCTGTTTTGCCATGCCCGTTTGAGCCCACTTATAACTTGCCCGTTTTAGCCTGTGCTCGCCCGGCCCGCCCGTTTTGCCACCTCTTATGGCCATCAAAATTGGTCGACAAAGAAACTGAAATGGTTTTTGTTCTGTTATTACGTTAGTCACTAGTAACTAATACATCTACAAGGTGTGAGAACTGGAATAAGTGAATGGTTTTGCGTTATCAACAGTGGTTTTTTATTCCTACTGCTAACACATTCTTATTCATGAAAGGACCAGTCGTGATCATGGGGCTGCTTCGGAGTTCTGAGTGACATAAACTGTTTGTTTTGGAAACCTGATTGCAACTATAATTGATATGTAGATCATTTTGTGAAATCATCAAGCTTCATGTTATTCGATTGCAATGTTTCGTGCTGCAGTTGCGGAAAAGATGTCGGAATTTGAAACGTATAGTACGTGGGTGTTGGTCATGTGAGATGATGAAGAACTACATATGGGGGCATAGTTGTAACTTTACAATGAAGCTCCGTGGATGTATAAAATAGTTCCGTGGATTTATCACTGGTTCCATCAGACTAAATCCATGGAGAAAACAACATTGGATCACTACTACCCACCAAAATGATACAAGCCCAACTAGATGTAGATAAAATAACATAAATTCTTTAAATTTGTCAACCAAACACGTTATGGAATGAAATTGGATTCCAATTCCACCAGAATCTTCAGGATTCCGCCGAACCAAACGGGCCCTAAGACTACTACCCACCAAAATGATAGAAGCCCAACTAGATGTAGATAAAGTAACATAAACCAGTGAGGTCGTGAGGAAACATGCGGATGGACAGCAGCCATGACAGGAGCAAAAAGGACCAAATGATACAAGCCCAACTAGATGTAGATAAAGTAACATAAACCAGTGAGGAAACATGCATCAGATGAATGGACAGCAGCCATGACAGGAGCAAAAAGGACCAAATGAAAGACTGTAACTAGAAAATACCCATTGGGTTATTATTTGTTGATAAATCTATTACTACATTTTTAGATGGACAACAGTTTTAATCCCATCTTATTAACAACAAATAATAACCCAAGTAACCTAAAAATTGTTGTCCATCAAAAAAACGTTTTAGAATAATCTCTTAACAACTAGCAGACGAACCCACGCAATCTAAAGTCTAAACAATCAATTTGTGCATCAGTATATGAAAATTTTATATGTAAAATATTGATTCTGCGGTTAAAGCGCATCACTGTAACAACCTAAATATTTCATACTATTCATTCAGGGAATTGATTTGCACACTTTCAAAAATGATTGGGACACTCTATTTGTGCATTAAATATTTTTACCATATTAATACTGTGCTTCAACTGTTTCTACATATGAGTGTCCCAATAACATTTTGGAGTGTGCAAATCACCTCCCATTAATAATAATAATGATAATGATAATGATAATGATAATGATAATCAGGGGCGGACCCAAGCATAGGGTTTGGGGGGCGGTGCCCTCCACGACTCGCCGAAAAAGTTCAGATTTTAGTGTAAAAAAAATTTTTTTGGACCTTTTTATTAAAGTGCACCCCTCCAAAAAATCAAATGGCCCCCCACCTTGAAGCCAAAAATGTAAAAACCTTGGTTTTTAGTGTAAAAAAAATACGTAAAAATTATGACCTTTTTATTAAAGTGCATCACGAATTTTATCAAAAAAATTTTTTTTGCCCCCCGCCTTGGAAAATCCTGGGTCCGCCACTGATGATAATGATAATGATAATGATAATAATGATGATGATAATAATAATAATAATAATAATAATAATAATAATAATTATAATCTTTTATATAATAAAACAAAACCCCAAGTGGGGACTTTTCCATTTCAAAAAAACTAAACCATACTTTATTTAGTAATAATATTATTTAAAAAAAAAAAGATTATTTTCTTATTAGGTAACATTTTATATTTATCCATAATACAAGTAGAAGATAAATACAAAAAATATAGATAAGAAGCAATTAACAATAGGATTAAAACTTTTAAATAATTATCTTTAATAATAAAAAACTATAATTAAACATCATAAATCAAACAAAACAAAGATTAAATTATTTGTTTTTTAATAAATAAAAATATATGATTCAAAAAAATTTAAAAAAAACCCGCGCGTGCGCGGGTATTATAACTAGTAATAATTAAAAAAAAAAAAAAAAAAAAAAAAATCTTAACTTGTACCTTATCTTCTTGCAGTTCCACTTGTATTCAGATGTAAATTTAAATCCGAGCCTGAAGTTATATCGGCCGTGCATGTAAGTAAATTTAAACATAATTCAATATACTGCATTTAATTATATTCGATTCACCACGTCTAAAAAACACTTGACCATACATATTTAACATCAAAACGTAATCTAGGCCTTAGTAAAAGATCACTTATTTCATATATTGGCAGTAATGCACCTCTATTTTCTCTTCTAGCATGTCGATACAAAATCAAGACGAAACCAGCAACACCACCTTCTTATTCTACAGTGTGAGTTTATAAAACGAGATCATCATTTGGCAGCAAACGAAACACCTTTTTCTATGCTTGCAGCCAACTCTTTCTTTGCCATCTCCAAACCAGTCCTGTAAAAATTGGTAAGTTAACCAAAGATTAAGAAATATTGTGCACTAATCTTGGGATAGTAACAATTTACATATACCGAAAATGGTATTAACCAACAATTACCTTTCAAATTCATTCATGGGACCAAGTGCGTAAACCTCCTCAATGCCATTACGGCCAAGCCTCACCTTTGATGCAAAGAAGGGCAATTCTGTAACCTGCAAGAGAACAGTCATTAACTTTATTTGAACATGCTTTTAAAGCCGATTAATAACTTGAATTTAGCAAGTAAACTGGAATGGCACAACCACAATATAAATAATGGAAAATATTTCTGTAGGATGATTTTAGTGGTCAAACATGACAACATACCACAGAATCCACAAAAGCGCATCTAATCACATTTGCATCTCCTCTTAACCCTTGCAAGCATGCATCAGCAAACTTAACAGCAGCATAAGCCTAAGAATTAGAATAAGAATAATCAGATGGCGAAATAACATTATTTTGTACATTTGGATCTTATAAGAATACTTAAAACAATTTATAGCAGCTACTAACCATGGAAAGAGTTGCAGATCCTGCCCCAGCTTTTGCCTGTAAAATAGTCCATAATTCAGATTGCTTATTTATCTAAGTGAAAGAAGATTTGTTGAATGCAAACTGAAACTAACGGTTTACCTCAACAACTTCAGTTCCGCCATTTTGGATACGAGATGTCAGGTATGCAGCTTCTTCCGAAGTAAAAGAACATGGAGGCTTAATCTGAAACACAAGTTATAAATTCTTATGGTATCCACAATGTACTCTCTGTAAAATGTTCAAGTACGTCCTCCAATTATGTTTAACTCAACTCTATGATTTAGAGAAGTGTATATATACACGACTATAAGGGTGCTCACGGTCTAAAAACCGGACCGGACCGGCCAAGACCGGACCAGACCGAGACCGAGTTAGGCAAAAACCCTAGACCGAGACCGGACCGAATGTGGTCGGTCCGGTCTCGGTCTGGTCCAAATAGGCTAAATGTCCGGTTTGTAAGCCGGACCGGACCGGTTCGGACCGAGACCGAAATAATGAAAAACCCCAGACCGAGACCGGACCGTTGGTCTTTCCGTCGGTTTTGTCGGTCGGTCCGGTCGGCTTGCTGGGTAGAGGATTTAAAAGTGATAAATTCGTGAAAAATATTGATTGATGGGTAGAGGATATAAAGGTGACTCTAATTTCTTAAACCGGGCCATTAGGGAATACCGACCAAATAATCCATTTCTCAACAACAACAAAGATCTTAAAAACCAAATGACTTCAGTACCTGGGATAGAAGGGGTAAGATGGTAACACCGGCATGACCGCCCACAACTGGAACATCAACTTCCCTTGGATCAAGTCCCAACACTTCAGCCTTCAGATAAATGACAAATAAATTTAAAGCAAAGAATAGACGTTATAGGAAATGTGAACGGATAACATATACGCGTAACTATCTATACAGTTCTAATATCACAAGATTATGCATATAGAGTATGACTCATGATTAAGTCCATACCACAAAAGTGTTGGCCCGAACTACATCAAGCATGGTAACTCCCAACAGTGTCCTTGGATCATATGTGCCCGCCTTCTTAAAAACCTCTGCTGCAATTGGGACTGTAGAATTTACAGGATTGCTAATCACGTTAACAATAGCCTTTGGGCAGCATTTAGCAATTCCTTCACAAAGAGTCTTAACGATTCCTGCATTGATATTAAACAAATCGTCCCTGGTCATTCCTGGTTTTCTAGGAACCCCAGCTGGAATAATGACGAGATCCATCCCAGTAAGCGCATTTTCTAATTGCTGCGGCCCAAGAAAACCACGCACCTACATTCCAAAAACTATCTTATCAGAGAATATATAAACAACGATCAGATTCAATAGAGATTGAAGTTGGTAGGGTGGAACTTACGACAGCACCGGTGTCCATGTGACTGAGGTCGGAAGTGACACCAGGAGTATTAGCAACATCATATAGATGAAGAACCGACACCAAAGGATTCATCTTCATCAACATTGAAAGCGGTTGACCAATGCCCCCAGCTGCACCTAGTATAGCGACTTTAAATCCAGGTGATCCACCTTTCGCACGGCAATTTGCTCGTTCCAACAGACTGGAATTCCCTTCCATCTTCATATCCATCATTACATACACATAATTTCAAAATTAACAGTCAGAACCCAAATCTTGCATAAATATAGCATGTCAAATATAAGAGGGACATTACTCATCAGGATTGCTTTTTTTTTTTTTTTTTTTTTTCTGCTTATGCTTCTGCTTAAAAATTAACTATTCACAAAACCCCCAAATCTGATTTAGAGTAATTTTTCAATTTTCTCTATTTTTGCTTATATCATTTCAATATGTCGAATAAAAAGAAAAGACAAGTTAAACCTCCTGCACAGTATAGTGATTTTGTGGTTGGAAACATGAGTAAAAAACGAAATGATACTAGTGGTAAGGGTTCTGCTGGAAGTAGTAATGATAAGAGTGGAGGAAGTAATGGTGATACAGTTCTGAGTAGTGTAGATGATGGAATTTTGAAGCAGAAGAATAAGGAACCAGTGGTTGATAGTACTGAGGAGGGAGAGGTTGTGAAGCATTTGGATGGATCTGGGATAAGTGTGGAAGTGGTTACAGAAATGCAAGGTGGTGAAGAAGTTAGCAAAGATGAGGTCAATTCTGAAGTGCCTGCTACTCCTACTTGCACTGTAAGTAAGAATAAGTCTAATGAGATGGTGAATAATAGCTCTAATAGTAATGTGAATAAAACTGTTGAATTGAGTATAACAAAGGAGAATATTGTTGATAGTCAGAAGAATGTTAATATAGACAAGGATAAGATGAATGTTGAGAATAATAAGAATGATAAGGCTAGAACTAATAAGTCATATGCTAATATTGTGAAAAAGGATGAGTTTCCTAAGGAACTCATTTATATACCTACAGTGCTTAGTGAATCAGGCAGTGAAGTAGTAGTGTTTGATGAATTACTTGTGCTGAATGGAAGTGAAAGGTGGAAGTTAACTGCATGTGGACAGTTTATAGGACACAATATGCATATTAATGAACTTAGATATAACATTAGGAGAATGTGGGGTAAATTTGGGATTGTGGATATTAATGCTAGTAAGAATGGTCAATATACTTTTAAGTTCAGGGATGAGGAAGGATTGAATGCAGTGATTGAAAAGGGACCCTGGATGGTTCAAAATAAGCCATTGTTTGTGCAAAAATGGAGTCCAGAGATAGGTATGCAGAAAATTGAGCCTAAGAAAATGCCTGTTTGGGTTAAGATGACTAATGTCCCACTTGAGGCATGGAGCATGAATGGAATTAGTGCATTAGCAAGCAGTCTAGGTAAACCTATGGTTATGGACACAATGACTGCATCAATGTGCTACAGAGGCGTTGGTAGTTTGGATTATGCTAGAGTGTTGGTTGAATTTGATGCTGAGAAGGAAATAAAACATGAAATTGAGGTGCAATACAGGGACAAGGAGCATAGAATCAAGGGGTCAAAAAAGATAAAAGTGCTATATGATTGGAAACCTTGTAGATGTTCTGAATGTAAAGTTTTTGGTCATGATTTCAGTCAATGCAAGCTTAATACTAATAAGGGAGCAGAAGCTGAAATTATTGGTGACAAACCTAATGTGGCAAGTAAAGATGGTNTGGAAGAGCCCCCCCATGGATGGGTTATGGGTTCCTAGTGATGCCATGCTCCATTTTACTTAATCTACTGTGGTGGCAGGTTGAGTGGATTTAGTAGAATGGAGTATGGAAATGTAGCTAGATGGTTAGGTGCAATTTAAGGTGAATTTGATGGCTGTGGAGTTGCAGGTTGGTACTGTATGGATGCTGCTCCTCTGTTTCTTGGTTGAGATTCGTATATGATAGTATTTGAGTTGTATTAGACATTAGTTGAGTAGCATTCTATTCTGCTTATGTCTTGTATCTGGTTTGGGTATGTCCAAATCAGTTATGGTTATTCATGATGTAATTTTGGTATATAATATAATTCACCTTTTGCACCAAAAAAAAAAAAAAAAATTAACTATTCAAGAAATAGTATTTAGAATTGCTGATTCTGTACAAAAAAGAAATAAGACCAAAAACGAAGGTTACTACTTTATATTTTCAATCTAATCCGTTTAAATGATGTGTTCTAGGTCAGATATGACTTTAGAAATTCGATTTTGGTTTCATTTTAAATATACACTCCAAAATAAGCAATTATAAGAAGCACATTATTAATCAAAAAATCGCACAACGCTCATATGAATCAATAAATTTCATTCCCACATTTTCCATATTATTTATTAACAAAATACAACATTACAACAGTAATTTTCCATTACGTAAGTGGTGAAGCAAGAAATTTTTTTGGGTAAAAAGGTACACGATAAAATATTATTAAAACAAAAAAAAAAATAAAAAAAAAAAAAAAAAAAAAAAAAAAAAAAAAAAAAGCGACGACAAACATCATATACACTACCAATGATGCTTAAAGGGTACGTGCATACCCTCTGCCTCATGTATTGACGTATGTCCGCCCCTGGCGTACAGTTTGGTAATAAGTTTTATGTACCGATCAAAACTTATTCCAGAATCTAAATTCTAAAGGATACATACATAAAGGGTAACTAAATATAATTACAAGGACAGGATCAAAGCAACTTAGTTAACTGATCAAACTTATATCACCTTAGAGTGATCATAACACTAATAATAATAAGAATACAATTACAAATAAAATGTATTAAAAAACCTGATTTGGATTTAAGTGAGCTGATATTCTAGCGATGCGCTGATTAGCATCTCCTCCTCTGTTAAGTTGCTGCTCCATATATTTTTTTTTTTCCTTTTTAAAAGATCACCCACACACACACACACACACACCGAGTTAATAAAAGATGATGATGATAAAGGTTGGTTGTATTTTTGGGAAGTGTGATGAATGGGTTTATCCTTCTTCTACAAATATTTAATTTTGGGAAACGTGCTGTCTTGTCAATATTTTTATTTAATTTCTTTTCTTTCACGGAATCAAGAGATTACTACAACTCCGGTGGTCGGTGAATGTTTCTTTTCTATATGTTGGGCCTGGGCTCATTTTAGTTACTATGGACTACTTAAGGAGGATGTTATATTTAAAATATACGTTCTCAATTGAGACAGCGTGTGTATTGTGAACGAATGCAGATGCATGATTAAATATAGACTTTGTTGTGTGTTTATGAGAAAAATAGCTAAAGTTTTACAATTAGGATATAAATAAATTAAAGTAGAATATGATAAATAAAATAAGTGTACAAAGAACATAGGGATTTAGATTCATAAATTTCAAGGTAATCTTCTAGAAACACATAAAATCTAACGATCATTAAGTTAGTTCACAAAACAAGAGAAAAAGTTTACCGAAAGTTTTACCTAAATATGGATGTAAACGAGTCAAATTTTGGCAAGCTCGACTCGATAATATTATGTTCGGCTGGACCTTGACTTGATAGCGCGATAAGCCTTGATGAGAGAAACTCGAGCTCAGATCAAGAAATGTAAAATTCTGCTTGAGCTCGGATGATAAGCTCAATATATTGCAATGTTGTGCTTTTTGAACCTAGTAAAAATGAAATATAAGATAATATTTGAATTCGACTCAATTAAACTCGAAAAGTTCGATACATTCATAAATAATTATTTCTATTTAGTTTATTTACGTATAAGCCCATAAAGTAAACATAATATACATAAAGGACATAAAAGACGTATATATTACTTAAGAGCTCAAAAAGCTTGATAATAACTTGAGTCGAGCCTATATCATATCGAGCTCCACTCGTTAAACATTTTGAGCTGATTTCATAGGCTCGAAGCTTGATTAAGCTCGGCTTGAACGAGTTTGAGTCGAATCCAAGCTCCAAGTCCTCAACAAAAGGTCGACTCGACTACCCCTAAACCTAGATCCAGGAGTTCATTAGCAAGAATATACCACTGGGATAAGTTCCCATTTGTGTATTTTATTGCCAAACTCACGATATTTATTATAACAAAGATTATTAATTAATACACGATGTCCTCAACTACGACTATTGTATAATAGGTAAAAGTCACACATTGTGCTTAAAGTTTTCTGAAATTTATGTTAACTTGTATAAATAAGCTTGCCAAAATTCGAGCTCCGCTTATTTATATCTTCAAAGCTTGATGACGTTTTGTGTGTTCTATTATTAGCTCTAGCTCATATTGTGACAATTTGTACAAGCTCTAGATGAACTCATTTTTATGATGAGCTAATCAAAACTAAGCTCGATTCAAGCTTGGTTTGTTAAGCACGCTGAAACTCGTCTATTTAATATTTGGTTCGTTCGTAATACACATAAGTAAATATACAATGTATCTATGTATATATTGTTACTAAGCCTCACGAGCTTAACTGATATTTGAGTATAAAGCTCACGCTCGAACTCAAGCTTGCTTACAAAGATTAGACCTAGATTAGGCTCGGACCTGGGCTCTTTTAGGCTTGGCTAGCTATTACAAAACCGAAAGCTGCACACGAACAATTTGGCCCGCTTATGCACCTAGAGACGTAGTTTGTTAAATGTCCATATGCCTCTTAAATGACAGAACTTTTGTTATCTATTTTCTACTTCTAACATCATTTATACTTCTTGAAATTTTAATTATGTTTTACATGATGCTAACACAATTTTAACACGCTAGATTCATGTTATAACAAGAAAGAAAACAAAAACTAATCTTAACCGTGAATTGAAATTAAACCCAAAACATGAAAATGTTATACAATAATACTTGGCTTCAATTCATTTAATCAAGAATCACTTATCTTAAAAAAGTTGCACAACTAAACAATGTCAAATCTCAATATCTTGATCCAACTTAACAACAAATCTCCCCCCTCCATTTGACCTTTACATCATATCCACTCACTATTTCTATATCTATACAGAATATACAACATCAATATGTTGAACCAAACTCCAAACCTAACTCCAAACCAATTTTACATGCATATAAATTCATACAATGATGGTCCGTATGATTTGTGTTGACTTTTAGGTATGGTTTTTTGACATTTTTTCTCATCTAGATAGTCCCTAACTTGAAAACAATGAACACTCATAGTCCCTTTCTTTAACGGATGTTTATTTTAATGGCTAAAACCCCCCGTGTGCCTTGCACATGAGGGTAATTTCTGTAGAAATCATAAGGAATACTACTAAAAATTATTTTATCAGATTCAAGAGTAAAGTATACCGTTCATCCCTGAACTTGTACCAAAACATCACGCTGAGTCTGGCAGAGAAATTTCAGTCGCCCAAGGTCGCTACTTTCATGTTTTTCGTCGTTTAAGGTCTCTTTGACCGTTATCCTTCAGTCAACTACCGTTAAGTCCCCCATGTGCCTTGCACATGTGGGTATTTTAGTTATTTCGGGTCTTGTCTTCTTCCATCCTCTTTCTTCTTCATCTCCACTCACCACCACTAATCATTACACCATCTACCACCACCCACCACCAATACAACCATCCACTACCCTTCAACACAAACTAATTAACCCAAAAACACAAATTACCCCTTTTGATTCTTTGACCCACAAACTCAAAACTCAATTGCTATTGCTTCTACAAGATTATTGATT
The DNA here is from genome assembly GCA_014162995.1 of Artemisia annua. NCBI lineage: Eukaryota > Viridiplantae > Streptophyta > Magnoliopsida > Asterales > Asteraceae > Artemisia > Artemisia annua. The sequence continues at coordinate 168,302 of LBNU01005145.1, forward strand.
CCTAGTATATCCCTCAAAGTCAATACATAGTTCTAGAATGAAAGTTTTCCATCATCGTAGCTGCCAATGAGCTGAAATTGGTCATATCTCAATAAATAAATCATATTAAATTAATTGCATAGACACGGAGAGGTATGGATATAATATAATTGAAGATATACTGAAATATACTTGTGCCAAACTAGTTTTACATTTATTTGTGATAATAGGAAGTAAGCGAGACGAAAGCTCTTGTCTCTTCCACCTTTTGAAGATCTTTCTTCCAGGTACAGCCTTTCGGCTTTTATTCTTTAAATACATTGACTAGAGAGAGAAGATATATATTATTATATTAAAAAAATTTGATTTATAAACTCATAAAAGATTTAAAGATATTCTTTAGAAAAAAAAAGTAAACAAAAAAAAAAAAAAAAAAAAAAAAAAAAAAAAAAAAAAAAAAAAAAAAAAAAAAAAAAAAAAAAAAAAAAAAAAAAAAAAAAAAAAAAAAAAAAAATGTAGCAAAAGAGAAAAAGTCAAAATTTGTGTGGCTGAGATATTATGGAGCATTAATGTGTCAAAAAAACCCACTATTTATAGTGATATGTGTTTTTTAAGATTCCACATCTTCATACATTCAAAGGTAGCGTACCGAACTAATAATTTTAGAATTCATTCTAACCAATAATGCTATACTCCCTAACAAACACATCCTATAGTATCTAAAGATTTAGAGTGAGAAAAGTCAATTCTCCTCACCTATGAAGAGTAAATATGCACATGGATAGTTAATAATCTGGACCAAATGAAATAACTATCGTATGTCATCTTTAAGCATCAAAATGTTCTAATAAGGTTTAAGTTGATTATGTTAAATATCCATGTCGGGTTATCCTGAGTTAAGAGTAGGATATGTGTACATTTTACATCCTCATACCCTGCTCTGATGGGATTGAGTACATGAATGGAGCATCATTGGGACTAGAAGGGGTGGTGCCATTCCATATGTATTTTTCTATATACCTTACTTATATATTTATAAATATAGTTATATAAGAACAATTGTATAGTTTTGCCTCTACAAAATTACAAAACTTCAATTTGGCCCTTCTCACAAACTTCTTCAAGCTCCGTTACACTTGGGTATGTTGTTGTTGCTGATGTTAAGTATCCATGATTTCAAAACGTTTTCATTGACGTACATGATAAAATCATACTCATGATGAATTTCTAGAAGAAGTAGAAAAGCGATTGTAGATGGGTGGGAATTGAAATGGAGTTTCATGATGATTGTTGTTTAGAATGTTGGCAACCATTTGAGACTTAATGCCACAAACATCAAATTTTTCTTTCCTTTTCAAGTAAGTCGCTTTCAAATGTTAATTACAATTGCCATAATCTAGTTTTAACATCCAATTATGTCGCTAATGTAATTATAACATAATTCTAATTAAGGAAGATTCCCCTTTCCATAAGTACACGCCATTTGTGAAAAGAAAATTGACTATCATACCTAGAAGTTAGATTTAAACGGATCAAATGCAAAGATTGGTTAAGATGATGAAAGGAAAACTCTTCATTGGTGAATACCAATTAGTGCTGGAGCAGCTTCGGATCAAGTAGAGATAAGCACTTGGACAATGGATCCATATATATGTAGCCAAGATCTCTCAAACCGGCCATATAAGTATAAAGGATTATTCTTACACCTTGAATGCAGGCTTTCTAATGATGTATATGAACACGGTTAGACGGATAAACTTGTTTCGTATTATTGTCTCTAATACTACGTTAAAATCCCAAACTGTATCTATTACTTTATTTTGTTGCCTTTCAGTATTAGACTTACATGTACAAACATTTTCATGTAAAATTTGGCATTGCTAAATATCACAAAATCTTGTTCATGTTTATTATAGTGTGCTCATTTCTTTTGTGACTCATTTCAGATCTTCTAGAAATCAAATGATAAAAAAGAAATCACCAACAAAATCATGGCAAAAACGAACAAATATCATAAGTTTAATGATCTTTCACTTTGACCGTTTCTGCTCATGTGTTTCTCCATCAGATAGACCCCAGTTAGATGCACTCGAACCTGTCCAACTTAAACGACGTGATGTAATATTCGAGCTCAACTAATTTCTTCATTGTCCGTGGCTTATATATCGTATCTTAGTTGGTTAACAGTTCCCAAAATCCAACATAGTGCAATAAATAACTTTTAATACAAAGATGTACAAGTCATTAAACAGTAGGGTTGATCGGTATATATGACAACATAGTGGGAAGGACACTACTAAAAATGATGGTTGATTGGTGGGTGATGATCTAATAATTGTTAGGTTGAATGAGAGCATAAAATGGAGTTTTTTTATGTGCCCCATCCACACCAACAACAAAATGGACCACCAAGGTAAACACCCGTATCAAACTGTACATCCTTCTATATATGTAATGATTTCAAATATTGCCGGTTTAACTCTACTGTCAAGTGAAAAAAATATAAGTCTTGAGAGAGTATGAAGTTCCGAGAGCATGTAAAAAATCCATAAGGTGTAAGTTACTAATCAAATGTAAACTCCATATATGCATGCTATTAATTAAATACATCTTCAAGGTTAAGTGAGCTGTGCGATTCCTAGAATCACAATATCAAACTATCAAAGCATCTTTTGAGATTTGAGAAAATAATGATATCATAGTCAAGTCCAAAAGAGTCGTTCATAAGGTTACACCTATCATACGGCATGTTTATTAAAAACAAAAAAGTTCCTTAAGCTTAGTACAAATTATTAAAAACAACCCAAACAATGTTTGAGTAACATTCTCATATCTTTATATTATTACCACTTAAATGTATAATTCAAAACAGATGTTGTACTTAACCAACAACTAAACACTGTTATGACTTAATAAATCAAGAAATACGCAGTTAAACTTTTGTTCTCGACTCCTGGATAGTATTAAACTTTTGTTTATTTAGATATCGTTTTCTATATAACTACATAAGGATAGAGTAGCACAAATGTAACTAAGTATCAATCTAAGTAACATATTTTGCCCAACGTACGTACATATGCATTATATCTTCTGTATATCTCTGGTCCACCTATGTTTAAGCATTCAGTTCTCGGTTATTTCTCATCTCCAATATCCCCCTTTTAATTTTAACAAGCGGGGGCTACATATGAGGTAACATAAAATATAAACTTTACGTATTATACATGAGACTAGCTAGTGTGAAATTTTTGTTGCAATGATTGATAACTAGCAACACTAACTAGTCACTTAGTCAGCATGTCTACTTCATAAACACTATATACTCACAAGAGTTTGTACACTTAAAAAAAACGATCAATTTTTTTGCCAAGTCATCTTTTCCGAGATTAACTAAGACACGTCAAAGGTCTCGCTTGCATGAAACCGAATCAAGTATTAAATTTAAACTCTATATCATCACGTTGGTATATCTCTATTCTAGAGGTTACCTTGTTATTATCGTAAACGACACCAATAAAACCCATCCAACTATTTTTTATTCTCATCAATTAATTATATAATTCCCCATCACACTCTCAAAATCGTAGGCCAAACGCAAAGCCAACTCCACCACCCCTTATTTTATATTTCTTTTTCCACAAAATATAAATATAACCAGAAACGTCGGCGCATATCAACCATTGTTTCACTATATATACATATATGAATACTACCATTGAAAAGTGTTTACTAGGTTTTCAAATGCACCGATTCAAGATTGCCCCCATTTTAACGTTGTTTCTTCACCAATGATCGAGTTTACAATGGCGTTCTGACACCTGATTTACCAAAACATTATTTTCTGAAGAAAAAAAATGGTTTCTTGTAATGATGCAGAATTAAGTACAACATGGGAGAACGTAGAAAACGACTAGCTCTCTCATACATGCCTTCATAAGTTTTCAAGAGAGGCAGACAGATTGGAGCCAGGCAATTATTTTGACATTTTTTTTTCGTTTGCTTAATCTCTAATATAAGGATCTATACTTTCTTGATGCTTTTATTGTGCGAGTATATTTAAAGTCTTGGTTTTCTATATAACAAGTAGAAGTTTTAAGAAAATTGTTGTAAAGGACTAAACGTTAGCTAACTATGTGCGATTTTCTTTAGTTGTACATTTGATGCATTTGTCATTAATTGTTTATGCGTTTGTGAGTTTATTATTTCATCTTTCTTGATTAATCTAAGTTAAATATGAAGTTACTATTATTAGGGACCATATCATTTTGAGTGCCTGTATTGAGGTATCCATGGATTAAGTAAAGAAATAAAATTGGTTTCCTTTTTTGTACATTATTAACTTAGGAATGCAAGTTCTTGAATGGTAATGATCTGAGGCCTAACTGTCGAGGAAGTAAGAACAAAATGTCCATGTTTTTGTTTGATAAGTTTTATCGATACCCTTTTTAGCAAAATTGGGCTTCATGTACTTTATGGCAAAGTGAATCGTATGCTAAAGTTTTACAAGAAATTGTCAGCCTATAAACAATGAGTGGAGCTTGAAACCGATAATCAATGTAGGAAAAAACATATCAACTTCAGTACTTCACAACTTGAGCCTAGTACGTCTCGTCGTGTCTCTTACTGTAAGTAAATTATCTCTCCTCATGATCAAAAAACCAAAACAAGACCAAAAAAAAAAACTTAGTGATTTGATTGGTAAGTTGATGTTTATCATAATTTTTATCTGTGTAAAAAAGATGTCAATTATCGTGGTTGAATTATAATATCGGACAAACAATGTCATGGTAGTGGTTGATTGTTCGTGAAAACATTGCCTTTTGTTTTAAGTTGTAGAAATTGCTTATATTTCTACATGTGAAGAACTAACTTGCCGTGAAAACCCAAGTGGTTTACTCTTGTATTTATATTGATTAACATACACAAGATAGGGAAATTAGTTACAGGAGGAGATAAGTATTGAATATGATAACTATTGACTACTGACTGTAATATAACAAGCTAGGAGATAATGGTTCTTATCTTTAATCTCTAACATGGCCCTTCAATCTCAACGGTATGAACGAAAGGTTGAGATTGTCTCGAAATTGCTTGAACTTATGCAAGAGTAAGGGCTTTGTTAATACATATGCAACTTGATCATTGTCTCCAAATTGCTTGAACAAAATGGAATTCAACTATTATGTGCTTCCTACGTGCACGAAAAACTGGATTGGCAGTAAGATATATTGCGCCAAGATTGTCACACCAAAGACAAGGAGGTCGGTGTTGAAAAATTCCAAGTCCGGAGAGAAGTATCTGTAACCACATTAGTTCAGCTGTTGCATTCGATAAGGATTTGTATTCTGATACTAGATCTCGTAACAGTTGACTATTTTCTTGAGCTCCAAGATATTAGATTTGCGCCAAAGAAAATTAAGTAACCACCTGTTGAACGGCGATCATCCAGGCAGCCTGCCCAGTCCACGTCTGAGAAGGCCAAAAGTAGAGTAGACTGTGAATTTCGAATAGCTAACCCGAGTGTAACGGTACCTTCGAGATATCTAAAAATCCTTTTCACTGCTGTCCAATGTGTTGTTGATGGAGCTAGTAAAAATCGACACACCTTGTTTACGGAGTAAGCGATATCCGGTCTTCTCAATGTCACATATTGTAGAGCACCCACGATACTTCTGTATCGAGACACGCTTGTCGCGTCTAATGGTTCCACATTGTCTTTGAAAGCTTTTCGGTGGTGCTCATAGGTGTAGAAACTGGCTTTGCTTCCATCATGTGTGCTCTTTTAAGAATGTCAGCAATGTATCTTTGTTGTGACAAAAGAATTCCGCTTTGGATAGGTACCACTTCAATGCCAAGAAAGTAGCTTAAGTGACCGAGATCTTTAACTGCAAAATTTGCTTAAAGACCGTGAAGAGATCAATAGTAGCAGATGTAGACGAACTAGTGATAATAATGTCTAGGACAGTAAACAAACCGGACGAACACGAACAAAGCCTTGTTCATGTTCGTTCGTTTAATTTTAACCGGACAAATAAACATACATGAACGCTTAAACGGACGAATTTTCATGGTCATATTCGTTTATTAAGAAAATGAGTTGTTCATGTTCGTTCAATAAGTTACTAAACGAACCCTGAACGAACATAAATAAACGTAGAAAAACAAACATAAATTTTATTAAATATTTTGTTTTATAAGTGTCTTTTTGTTTAAACAAACCAATTTAAAAAGTATACGATTAAAAGATATGACAAATTAATAAATATAAAAGAACATTAATAAACACAAAATCAGACATTGACAAACATTAAAGAACGGACGCGATTTTTGTTCATGTTCGTTTATTTAACAAAATGAACATAAAATATTGTTCATGTTCGTTCATTTAATAAATAAAAGAACTTTTGACCGAACGGTTCATGAAATGTTCACTGAACGTTCAGTTCGTTTACAACGCTAATAATATCATCAACATATATAAGAACATAAGTAATTAGATCGTGATGATTATAAATGAATAAAGAATTGTCAGCTTTTAATGGTATGAAACCAATTCTGATAACCTGAAACTTAATCTAGAAAACCATGCCCGAGGTTCTTGTTTAGCTCGTATCAAGCCTTGTGCAGCTTACAAATATAATTTGGAAGTCGAGAGTCCTCATAACTAGGCGGTTGCCTCATATACACTTCTTCATTTATAAAACCATGTAATAAAGAATTTCGTATGTCAATTTGTCTTAGTTGCCAACTTCAAGCATTTCGTATGTCAATTTTTTTAGTTGCCAACTTCTTGAGACAACAAGAGATAAAATAAGTCAAATTGTAGTAGGCTTAACGACGGGACAGAAGGTGTCGTCATAATCAATTCCATAATGTTGCTTAAAACACCTTGCCACTAAACGTGCTTTGTACCTATCAATGCTTCAATCAGCTTTTCGTTTAATTTTGAATACCCACTTATAATCAATTATGTTCTTTCTTGGTTGAAGGGGCACTAACTTCCTGTTAGCCTTAGAAGTGGATCATATTCAGTAGTGAAGATTATATTAATGTTTACGAGCCTCGTAATAAGTGTAATAGATTAGTTATGTATTATTGGGCTTGGACTATAGTTTGTAGAATAAATAAACATGTAAATGGACCTAGTTAGTAACTAGTCCATTAACGAGTCCAAGTAAAAGCACAAGCCCAACACCACCTCTCCTAGGCGTGGTATATACTCATCAACTAGCTAGTTGATGAGTGTATGGTTCATTCTCTCCTTGTACTCACCATCTTTTCTCTCCATTTTAGCTAGTTACCTTCTCTTTCTAAATCCTTCTTTCTCTCTCTAAGTTTTAGCCTTTAAATCTTTATGTGTGTGATGATATCAAGTGTAAATGACATTTACACTTAGCATTAGAGCCTCATGATGATCTGAGTTTGTGTTTTTGTTTGATAAAAATACGAATTTCTGAATTTTTTTTAACTAGTTCGTGAGTCTAGTGTCCAAACGTGTAGTTTTTCTGTCAAATAACTTAGTTCTTGCATGTTTATCAGTATAGAAAATATTATAGAGATGATACGTTTGTTTCAAAACAAAGTTACAATAAAAGATTTGAACGTTAAACATCAAAATTTTAAGTTTTTGGGTCTTTTTGCGTTTTCCGCTAGTTCGTCTTGATTTGCTTAGATTTTTACTATATCACGTCTTTTGATCTAAAAGTTTACATTTTTATGATTGAATATGAGTTACAGTAAATATTTGTGAAAAAGAAACGAATTCAAAACGTCAAAAGATGTGTCTTTTTAGTGTTTTTTGTGTTTCATTTTCCAGTCCTAATTACCGAATTCGTCACCTTCAAAATTAGACAGTTAGGTATTTTCAGCGAGTTTCTTCTTGGTCAAAAAGGCATACCCTCTTTTTAGCTAGTTAGGTTAACTGGTTACCGTTCCTTGGTGAGTTAGCGAGTTCCTTAAAGAGTTATCTAGCGAGTTCACTTTAGCGAGTTGCAAAAACCCTAAGTCTAGCGAGTTACCTTTACCTAGTTCATTTTAACGAGTTGCCTTGTTCATTTAACGAGTTGGTTACTTCAATTTAATGAGTTTGTGATATGGATTAATGAGTTCATCAAGATTAGCGAGTTATTGTTCTGAGTTAACGAGTTCGTAGGCTATATTAACGAGTTAGGGTTTCATAAGTAGAATTAACGACTTCTTAATCTAAATTGACGAGTTAGTGTTGGACAATTACCGAGTTCATCACTTTAACTAGTTTGGTTCTCCAAGTTTATTCACTTTAATGAGTTAAATATCGAGTGACCATTAAACCCTAATTTCTCGAAACGTTTAACACACTTTAATCATCAGATCAACAACGTAAACACATCAAACCGACAACAAAATCACTTTCATCAATATCCAATATCATTCACAAAATTCTCTAATCATGACAACTCAAGTTGATGTTTTCAATGCCGGTTCAGAAACCGTTCACCTATGTTTTCCTGTGGCAGCTACACTCAGTGGAAAAGTTGTATGATCTGATTCATTGAGGAGAAAGAGATTGGACAATTGCTTCTTAACTCAATACTCCAAGGTCCTTATGTCCGTCGAGAAGTCACCATTCCTGCTAATCCTAATGCTACTTGGTTGGCCCTGAAACAGTCAACTAAAGTCAACCAAGTATTTGGTCAA
>LBNU01005145.1:177269-195501 GCA_014162995.1 Artemisia annua
TAAATAAAGTGAAAATATGAATATTCTTACAAGCCACCTTAGGATGATGAATATGTTAATTAACTATTTTTTTTACATTATTAAAGATAAATAGAAAATTGGTTTAGGGAAAATAAGAAAAATATTTGTGTTTTGTGAGACTGGGTTAATTAATTAATATTTTAAGTTAATTGAGCTTAATGACTAATTAACTAAGTTAAATTAAAATTAAAACTAAACTTAATTATAAAATACACAAAATTTTTTCTAAAACTATTAACCAATTGTACAGAAGCCTAAAAGAATTATAAAAAAACTAAACTTTATAAATGAACTATTAGATAAATTTACTTAATTATCAATTAAAAATAAATGAGAACTAAGATTAATTAAGGAGAAAGATAGCAACGGCATGAAACAGTAACAAGTGAGAAACTGATTCTAAAAATACGTAATAATGTAAATAAAGCTAGAGAAAAGTATAAAAAAGAGCTGAATTATAAATTGAACACGTAAATGATGTTTCTTTTTGTTTTTTCACTTAAACACCCTAAGTTAAACTACTATTAATTATTAAAAATACTGAATGAAAAGATAAAACCAAGAAAAGTTACTAGAAATACTTTCAATATAGAAGAAAATTAAGAAAAATATAAAAATGCAAATTACGTTAATAAAGCTAAAAAGGAAAATTAAAAAAGATAAATTAATTAAATTAGAAACTATCACTTAATTTTAAATTGGATTTTTCTGATTTTCTTTTCTAAACTATTTTATTAATAAAAACAAACAACGTTTAAACAAAAACAAAATGAGTGGAACTGAAAATTAAGCTGTGTGCACCCTTATAAGCTCCACACAGGAGCTATTGGCTTGAATACTGAGGTAGATTAATAAGCTCAAATAAGCTTTCCAAGGCTCACAAGCTAGGAAATAAATGAAATCAACTTAAAGAAACTAGAATTAAGCTAAACAACAAGAGGAGACCAACTGAAGTAAGCCCAAAATCAGAGAATAAGCAAACTCCACTTAGTTGCAGCCCAAACAGTTCCTCAAAGGGCTTATTCAGGCCTGTGGATAAGCTGTATACAATAAGCTCCAAGACCTCAAATGAGCCTGGAATCAATGAGGCCACCTAGAGACTACTCAGAACAGCAAATAACACAACAAAGGGCCAAGAGTGGAAGCAACTTATGATTAAAAGCAAATCTGTCCCAAACCTGGGTGCAGGGAGGTTTTTGAGAAGCAGCCCAATTAAGCCAGAATAAGCACTCATATAAGCTTAATAAAATTCACCAAAATCCATGTTACATATTACCCAACAAAATTTCAATATCTCAAAAGCACAAGTTTCAAATCCAAGAATAAAGCCTACAGGGAAATTCCAACATTTTATTCAAAAACGAACTTGATTTTTTGACTTCTTTTATGAAACATGAGAATTGACTTTCTTGGATTTTGATTGATCACAGAATGTTTGAATGATGTTTCTTTAAGCTAAATCAAACCAGACTTATCAAACTAAACAACTTTTGAGTTTGAATGTTAAAGATTTGAACTCCAAACACCAACAGTGAAACTGTTGGATGATTGAACACTTAAAATTTGATTGTTTTAGCAAGAGACAGAATACCAAAGTGACAGTGGAAATGGACTTAGATACAGCATAAGAACAAGTGTTATAGGCAGGCCTTAACAAAGCTAACAACAACAACAACACAGTTAAGCAAGCTTGATCCAAACACCCTTTAAAAGCTTTAATTGTAAGATTCTATTACAAAATGATTGTCTCAATTCATCTAACTGATCCTAAGGTTACAAAGAGATAAGAGCAAGCTTTATTATCATACCAACAAACAATAATTAACAGCAGAACACCTAAGACACCTCTATGCTAATTAGTGGCAGTTAAGTAAAAAACAATTGAGCACAAGTGAGTTCAATGAGCAAACACCTAAAGTAAGCTATAACTTTACTTCAAAATAAGTCTGAAAAGCACAAACAACACAATTGCAAGTAGATACAATACTAGCACCAATCAAAGAGTAAAAGTTGGTAAATGGCTCACAATTTGCACCCAAGCTGCAGAAACTTAGAACCATGAAACTACAGTAGCCACAAACCTAAAGCTCCCATGAAGGCCTTAATACCACGTGCAACCAATAATTCAACCAAAGCCCTCCTTGCGCTTCTGCATCACCAACACTGATTTCTATTTTTTTACTTATTTATTTGTATGCTGAGTATTTTGAGTTAGTGGACTTTAAACTGATAAGAATGGCCATAAAAGCTTTAAAAAGCTTCCTAAACAGACTTAAGTGAGCTCCAAACAAACACTGGATAACAACTTCTAATAAAGTGAGCTTACATGAAAATTTTGGAGGAAATAGCATTAAACTAAAAAACTGAATGTCAAGTTAAATTAAGAGAGTTAGAATAAGTTTGAATTACAAGGAATACTGAAGAACACTTTAAAAGCTAAACATAACACTGAAAATGAAATTATCAAAACGGACATTAAAAATAAGAACTAAGTAAAAAACTAGCTCCTTCTCCATCTGCTCTATCTTTTATATAGCTCCCTGCCTTCCTTGCACTTCCTTGGATAAATCCCACCCATTGGATTGGGTGAAAGTGATCTCAGCCGTTGCATTTGATTTTTGGCGCCAATTAAGAATGGGGCAAAATGAGTGGATTTGGTGAAGCATTTAATGAAAGGAGATGGGGTTGGTTTGGCAGGTGAGGAGTTATAAATTATGGTGGCTGGTTGGTGGAAAGGTGGGAGGAGGGGGGAGGAAAAGTTCCTGGTTTCAGGGGGTTTTGTTGGAGGTTAGAGGTGAGTCAAAACGAGGTTTGACTGGGATTATTATAAAAACGGGGGAGTTGAAATTTAAGGGTTTTGGGCCGTGGGAAAAGTTTGGGCCTTTGGGTGGGATTGGGTTGTGTTTGGGTTTTTTTTTTTGGACTGGATTTGGTTTGTACATTTATAAAGGGCCGTTTGGTTTATGATAATCACACGGACCATTTGTGTAATTTAGCCAAAGATTAAGGACTGAAAATGTAAGTCCTCCAAAGATATTACAAGGACCAAACTTGCCAATTTAGAAAACCAAAGGACCACAAATTTCCACTTTTGCACTTTTAAAAACCCCAAGGACCATTTTTGTAAATTTCCCAAAGTTCAGGGACCTGTTTTGCCAATTGCCCAAAAATTCATTCAAGGACCATTTTTGACAACTTAAAACAATTCAAGGACCTTGAATGATAAAACTCCACATTTTTAAACTCCAGGGACTATTTTTGCCAAACTTAGAAAGTTGGGGGACTGAAACTGTCAATTATGCAAACTTTGTACGTTTTTCATCTGTTTTTAAACATTTTGCATTTGAGACACATAAAATACGATCCTTGGGTATTTTCATCATTTTGATGCATTTTTGCGTGTTTTCAGATGTTTTGCGTTTCAGATTTGACCAAAAATGATGAGTGTTTGCGCACTCATCACTACTGTTACACCCCGTGCCCGCTTTAACCAAAAATAATAACTATTACGCGGAAACACTTTGACTATAACGAACTTACTGTTACTCTTTTATGATCGGATAAAAATCTATTACTATTCGACCATTGAATGTATTTTTAAATGAAACTAGACTCAATTCTCTTCGAAACGCCGGCTGGCGTGACTCGTAACGACTTACGGTTTAAAAGATAGGGTTTTCCGAAAATTGGCGAAATCTGAAAAACCGACCATATGGCCGTATGACATATTTCATATGGTCGTATGGTCACCTCAGGAACTTGTCTAACCACTGATAGGAGCATATGACCATATGAAAAATCTCATATGGCCGTATGGTCTCTGCAGAACCTTTACATTTACATTACTTTACATACTATCAAAAAACCATACTTCTGATACTCGATAATTAACGAAACTTTCCAGATTTCATTAATACATTCATAAGCTCATTTCCATACAAAAACATTTACCGGAATAGTGCTTTACAACTTGACGGGTTTTGTGCCCAAAACCCGTTTTGACCCATTTACACAACAAATCACTTATACCACTTCCATTGTACACCAAACTTAACCCACATTGTTAATATAACATAATAAATCATTTCCATAACCATATAACCTGTTACAATCCAAAATGGGTATAAACACGTGTTATGCCAAACACCCCTTTTAACTTGACCATAAACACATTAACCACACTATAACTTACCAATTGACCACCATTTCACTATAACAACACATTGACATACATATGACACTTGACCACACTTTACAACCATTAAATGACTCACGGGGGTACAACATTGCATGAGCTCGGTATCTACCTAAACTCTACTTTTTTACCATTCCTCTAAGCTTGCATATATCCAAACCTTTTACCTTTGTCCAAGCCATAACATCACACATGACCTACAAAACATTTCAACTATAATGGTAAGCGATAACGCTTAGTAAGTAATTTGGCTATTACATGGTTAATACTTCCATCATCACATATGCAACATGAATCCATCACTATATCACATAACTATAAAACACAACCATAACACATATCTAACTATCTTATAATGAAGGAATGCCTACTATTAATAGAAATACTTAAAATTAAGCAATACAACTTCTAAAGCTATAAGTACAACAACCAATACTACTTATAGAAATTCCTCTCATATTTAATTCTAACATACAATATGTACATTAAATACAAGTAATTAACTGATCAATAATTACAATTAATGCACTTATTAAAACACCCTTTATATAAGAAATACAAATTATCAAGCATATTGTACAACCAACTTAAACACAATTCCTACATTAAATGTCACTAATACAAATAATAAAACACATTATACAAATATTCAAGCCCGAACGGGCAACGGGCCAAATGGGCTCGAGCCCGAACGGGCACGGGCCAAACGGGCTCGAGCTTAAACGGACACCAGCCAACGGGCTCGAGCCCGAACGGACACGAGCTAAACAAAAATTTTGATATCCGTAAATTTATTGTCAAAAAGTACATAATAAACTAAAATACATGATTTACCGAAAAATTTTATTTCAGGGTACCCGCCGCCGCAACGCGCGGGTACCCTGCTAGTAATCACATAAGGCATCAACACATACCTTAATCCTTTACTAGTCCAATGACTAGCTCTATAACAATCCAATAATCAAGTCTTAAAGCTATTCACACCATCTAAACATCTATAACTATACTTAACACAAGCATTCATAGCAACATACTATAACAACTTCAATATTAAACACATAATAACCAAGTTACTTACCTTAGCTCCAAGCTAAGTCTAACAAGAACATAAGCATCATCTTTATCATCATCACAAAGGTTTACATGACCTATATAAACTTACCCATCTAATATGATGAAAACCCACTTCATCATAATCTATAACTTCATTAGAGTCAAGATAGGTTACTTACATGGGATGATCATTGCTAGGGAGGACCTTAAGCATAGGATCTTGATCACCTTCCTTCCTAATCCATCAAGACTAATCTTTTCCCTCCTTTTTCTTCTTCCCCAAAACCGGACCACAAACACCCCTTATCTAAATAATAGAACATGGTAGGATTCTCTAGAATCCTCCAAGTAGATATTTACTTGCACCACTATGGCCATTTGACATAATTAGTCCCTTTGGCACAACAATAATTCATTATTGGTACTAGAACAAGTTGGTTCTTGTGCTCGTTTAAGGTTTTGGCAAGAATAGTCCCTCTAGTACTATAACAATTCGGTCTTGGTACTAGAACAAGTTGGTTCTAGTACCAGTTTGGGATTCTGTCAACTTAGGTCCCTCAAGTTCTTATCCCTTTTTCTTATGACACATAATACTTCTAAAATCACAATACACATTCTTTGACTATCGGGTTTGACTTCCACGTAACATTCGTTGACTAACCAATCACATTAAACCTTAGTCAATTTTATTTAGGGTGGGACCTATTTGTATCCAGGAAACGGGTGTTACAATTCTACCCCCTTATTTAGATTTCGTCCCCGAAATCTCTTGTCTATTACTAAGAGATCTTAGTCACAACATACACCCGTACCTGGTACTTACAAAATCAACCCGTTATGTTGCAACGATCTACTTGATCTTGCAACTCAAAGCACACTATGACACATTCCACACCTTTAATCCATTCTTCTTCTCGTTTAGTTTCTATGACTCTTTATCTATTAATAAATCATTATGTCACTCTAGAAATATTCATTCAAGATCAATCATTACTATAACCGATTTTATTACTATTACACCACATCTTACTCACTTTATTCTAGATTTCCATCAAGGACTATATGTCACTTGAGCGAATCATACCATTCTCGTTATTACTTTCACATTTTACCGAAGCTATTTTATTATTCCTTTTACATTCTTACTATAACATTTCGTTTATCTCTATTATATTCTCATAACTTTTATCAATTTTACAACCGCTAGAGTTCTTACTCACATTACATCGTGCCATACGACATACTATAACGTCGTTTTACTGTAACCATTCCATTCTTCCATTAACATTTTTACTATAACATTTCGTTATCTTTACTTCTCTCTAATAACTTTCATTCACTTTATGACCACCATGGTCCTTTTTAACATCATGACATGCCACATGGCATACTATAACATCACTATAACATTCATAATCGTCTCAACTTATGTTTATGAAACCTAATACGTAGGTTTTACATAACGACTCTTAC
This sequence comes from Artemisia annua, assembly GCA_014162995.1. Taxonomy (NCBI): domain Eukaryota; kingdom Viridiplantae; phylum Streptophyta; class Magnoliopsida; order Asterales; family Asteraceae; genus Artemisia; species Artemisia annua. The sequence continues at coordinate 184,012 of LBNU01005145.1, forward strand.
CTAAGGTCCAAATTTAACTCTCTCTAGCCCACCTATCTTATTTTTTTAGACATCTAACTAGTTTTAGACTTACGTTTCTACCGCTCTACCCTATTCATGCCATGTCGGGAACACATAAGCCCACTCATTCATACTTCCTCATTTACATGGAGAGGCGTCCCAAAAAATGTAAATCAAGAAATAAAAACTCATGGTTCGGTGATTCATAACTTCTTTATTTAAATTAAGAGGCATCCCAATCCATTCAAATAAAGAAACCATAAACCATCTTACTTATACACTTCCGACATAACACTTGAACCCATCTGTTACACACTTTAACTTTAACTTTTCTCTTTTCTAGCTTGGATCCATTTTACTTTAACATTTCCCCGAAGGGACTATTACACATGCCAAGGATGTAGGCAATCTTTGTCGGTGAAGGCAATTCCATTTATCCTGAAGGATTTCTGTAACATTCATTTGCTAACTCGGATATAACACATCCCGTAGGATTCACTATAACATATCCCGTAGGATTTACTGTAACAACCACTGTAACGTCCTGAGTAGCCTGTAACATCATACTATAACAACACATTGGATCCAAACTATTAACACTTTATCACACATACTATTTCATCCCTTTTAATTTAATTAAAGCAAGTTCATATGCAACCTGCATATCATATTTACACATTTTCTATGTGTTTACTCACCTCACCTTCTCATTTACCCGTCAACCCTTTGTTGACCATTTCCATTATCTACACTATTACAATTTTAGTCTATCCGACTATTCCGCATTTAGACCTTACTTAGGTCATCAAATATAACACACTTGTTATCGTCCATTTACCTTTTATATATATTCTATAACATTAACACGATCTCGTCGTGTTTTATTAAATCACATACCATCTCATTCTTCTTCATATACTTTAATTCATCACTTTTACGTTTAATAACACTTGGGCTTTTCCGTTCTATTTCACATATAGACCTTACATAGGTCGTCAACTATAACACATTCTTCTTCACATACCTACACTTATCTCATTTTAGTTGTTAGCATTTAAGCTACATTATTCTCATCTCATCATCACGTGCTATCATATTTTAATTCCATTTTATAACTTTGACATTATTGTATACTTAACGATTAATGTGTCAATTTCTATCTTACCTTCACACTTGGTGCTATAACACGCACTCACATCATACTATAACAATCTCTTCTTCATTACTCATTCATGCTTATACATCGCATAATATAACTTACTATAACACCTTCACCTTAAGCATCACATGCTTTAAATTATTATTAGCCCATCTCTAATACCACTTTAACGGTCAATCATTAGACACTAAACACCATGAGACCATATGTTAGTCTTCAACACCACACAAGTGTCATACATCATTACCTTATCCATCTATAACTTATTACTATCACAATATTCTAATCTAACCTTGCTATAAAAAAATATACCAATTATTACTTCTATGCACATCTTGCTACCGTTGCTATAACACGCATTCATATAACATATAACCATCACCGACACCACTCAAGGTTCACGGTGATCTCAACATTTAACACATCTACTCCGCCATGGACTTATACCATATACATATCAACACTATAACACATATACAACACTTATCAACTTAATCTCACATAGCACATCACATAATCCATCTATAACATAAATAATCACTTTACCGCTTTACTTAATCTTATGTCCATCGCATAATCCATTCGATTACTTAAACATATACATTTCCGCTTTTCTTAAATTCATATCCATCGCATATATGAGTGTTTTAAGACTAGGAAACCTAAAAGGAAACTTAATTCACTTAAACCGAAGCTCTGGTACCAATTTGTTACACCCCGTGCCCGCTTTAACCAAAAATAAAAACTATTACGCGGAAACACTTTGACTATAACGAACTTACTGTTACTCTTTTATGATCTGATAAAAATTTATTACTATTCGACCATTGAAAGTATTTTTAAATGAAACTAGACTCAATTCTCTTCGAAACGCCGGGTGGCGCGACTCGTAAGGACTTACGGTTAAAAGATATGATTTTCCGAAAATTGACGAAATCTGAAAAACCGACCATACGGACGTATGACATATTTCATATGGCCGTATGGTCACTTCAGAAACTTGTCTAACCACTGACAGGAGCATATGACCATATGAAAAATCTCATATGGCCGTATGGTCTCTGCAGAACCTTTACATTTACATTACTTTACATACTATCCAAAAACCATACTTCTGATACTCGACAATTAACGAAACTTTCCAGATTTCATTAATACATTCATAAGCTCATTTCCATACAAAAACATTTACCGTTTGACACTTGGAATAGTGCTTTACAACTTGACGGGTTTTGTGCCAAAAACCCGTTTTGACCCATTTACACAACAAATCACTTATACCACTTCCATTGTACACCAAACTTAACACACATTGTTAATATAACATAATAAATCATTTTCATAACCATATAACCCATTACAATCCAAAATGGGTATAAACACGTGTTATGCCAAACACGCCTTTTAACTTGACCATAAACACATTAACCACACTATAACTTACCAATTGACCACCATTTCACTATAACAACACATTGACATACATATGACACTTGACCACACTTTACAACCATTAATGACTCACGAGGGTACAACATTGCACGAGCTCGGTAACTACCTAAGCTCTACTTTCTTACCATTCCTCTAATCTTGCATATATCCAAACCTTTTACCTTTGTCCAAGCCATAACATCACACATGACCTACAAAACATTTCAACTATAATGGTAAGCGATAACGCTTAGTAAGTAATTTGGATATTACATGGTTAATACTTCCATCATCACATATGCAACATGAATCCATCACTATATCACATAACTATAACACACAACCATAACACATATAATCACATAAGGCATCAACACATACCTTAATCCTTTACCAGTCCAATGACTAGCTCTATAACAATCCAATAATCAAGTCTTAAGGCTATTCACGCCATCTAAACATCCATAACCATACTTAACACAAGCATTCATAGCAACATACTATAACAACTTTGTAGAAACTAAAATCATTGGTAATAATAGTTTCTTGGATCGTTTTGAGCCTTAGGGTTTAACAATAACAATGAATATAATATGCAGCGGAATAGAACAAATCAAAGTTATTGACACAAGGTTTTTCACCATCATCACCTCCAATTATATTTGATCAGAATATAACGTGTTACCTAACTGTAACAGGGATCTAAGACACCTCAGATCTTGAAGGTATCGAACAACTAACTCTAGTCTAGGCGTTTACAATGAACCACACCCTAGACACACACACACACCTTTACAGTAATATTACATTGTGGAAGACTTATAAAAACCCTAATGTCTGGTCCTCCTTTTATAGAATAAGGAGTCCAAGACTTACAAAGGAAGATAACAATAAAGTAAATCGTTTCAACATTTGAGAATATCTTCCAGGATCTTCAACCTTTTGTATATTTCCAGCTTTTGCACTCAGGTCCTTCATGTTTCATTCTTTCTTGTTTTGTATCATCAAATCAATAAACCCAACAAACTTCAATATTAAACACATAATAAACAAGTTACTTACCTTAGCTCCAAGCTAAGTCTAACAAGAACATAAGCATCATCTTCATCATCATCACCATCCTTTATAATTTATCAAGACCTAATAACATAATAATCAATATCATAACAAAGGTTTACATGACCCATATAAACTTACCCATCTAATATGATGAAAACCCACTTCATCATAATCTATAACTTCATTAGAGTCAAGATAGGTTACTTACATGGGATGATCATTGCTAGGGAGGACCTTAAGCATAGGATCTTGATCACCTTCCTTCCTAATCCATCAAGACTAATCTTTTCCCTCCTTTCTCTTCTTCCCCAAAACCGGACCACAAACACCCATTATCTAAATAATATAACTTGGTAGGATTCTCTATAATCCTCCAAGTAGATATTTACTTGCACCACTATGGCCATTTGACATAATTAGTCCCTTTGGCACAACAATAATTCATTATTGGTACTAGAACAAGTTGGTTCTAGTGCTAGTTTGAGGTTTTAGCAAGAATAGTCCCCTTAGTACTATAAAAATTCGGTCTTGGTACTAGAACAAGTTGGTTCTAGTACCAGTTTGGGATTCTGTCAACTTAGGTCCCTCAAGTTCTTATCCCTTTTTCTTATGACACATAATACTTCTAAAATCACAATACACATTCTTTGACTATCGGGTTTGACTTCCACGTAACATTCGTTGACTAACCAATCACGTTAAACCTTAGTTAATTTCATCTAGGGTGGGACCTATTTATATCCGGGAAACGGGTGTTACAGCTACCACTCCGAGTGCTGAAATTACCCGTATCCAACAGGACTCAAATACGTCTGCTGCCGAAGCTGCACAAGTCAAAGCTAGCAACCAAGCGATGAACATCATTTTGTTTGGATTTCCTAGTGAGATCTACTTTATGGTGGATAGTTATCCGAATGCATTTAAGATATGGAAGGCAATTGAACATCAGATGCAGGGAACAAAAGTGGGCAGAAGGAGATGAAGCTGACTATTTTCTAGGAATATGAGCAGTTCACATGTATACCAGAAGAAACCCTTGAATCATATCATCTGAGATTCATTAAGATCAGTAATGACTTGAACCGGAATAATCTGAAATTGGAAGATCTGCTCATTAACATCAAGTTTCTTCTGTCTCTCCAACCTGAATGGAAACGTTTTGTAACATAAGTTAAGCCGTCTAGGACTTACACACTATCAATTTCCATCAGATCATTGATGTTTTGAAGCAGAATCATGATAAAGATATGTGAAAGTTGAACTTGAGAAGTAAGCATGATCCTCTCAGACTTGTTGCAAATACCTCTTCTACACACCTCACACCACCATACAGAACCAACCATTTGCTACACCTCAATCATACAAGCATCAAGCACCCATACAATCTATTCCACAGCACACTAACTATGCATTGTCAGAATATGCATTACCTACAACTACTTACTCTTCATCTATATATAAGGCACCAGCACTTGCCTACTCATCCATTGCTTATGTAGCACCTACTCCAACATACACAACAATTGTGTATGCTACACATGAACATGCTTATTCACCATTACCATCTGAGTACTCAACACCAGAAGCAACAGGAGTTATTGCAAACGCAAAACCAGATCCATATCAAGATCTCAACACTGCAATGTCACTTCTTTCCAGGGCTATCACTCGTAATTACACAACACCCACCAATAACCAATTGAGAATGTCTTCAAACCCGAGGCATACTGTTGGTTACAACCCTTGAAGGTTTCCTGCACAAACAATGAATTATGCACCTACACGTCAGAATGCTGGGAATACTAGGGCTTTTGGAAATACTGGGATAGTAGGGAATACTGGAAATGGGAATGCTGTTGTGGGAAATATGCTACAGGGGAATAAGACATCAGGTATTCTGAATATCACAAAGAAAAGATGTTGTGTAACAAGGATGGAGCTGGGGTTCCCTTGACTGCTGAGGAATGTGATTTTCTTGTTGATGCAGACGGAGAAGAGGAACTAGATATAAGTGCAAAATCTATTTACATGAAAAAGCTTCAGGAGGTTGTATATGATTTTGAAGCTGATGTTGCACCCACCTAATACTGCTTAGAATATGTATGCTCATGAATGGACACATCATGAGCAACCTGGGTTAATTGGAGACACGTATAGGGAGGAACATAATAACTTATGCACCTTCATATATGAGTCCTAATGAACGTCAGCTTGTACAAAGTGTATCTGATCATGTACAATAATATGCTATGATTTTGTCCTTAATTTAATCAAAAAATGTTAAAATTGCAAAATGTAATGCTATCAATTATGAAAATGTGAAAGAAAATGAGGCATTAACAAAAGAGGTTGAAAGGTATAAGGCACAAAAAAACAGTTTTCAAATTGATTATGAACGTAAAGAAGCAGTTGAACGTGATTATGCAAAGTCTATTGAGCGTGAAACAATTTTGAAAAAACGTCTGGACTAGCAAGAATTTGCTAACAAACAACACGTTAAACTACTGAGTGATGAGATTTCGAATCTAGCGACTCAGATTTCCAAACACTCAACGATAATTTCAAATCTTGAGAAAGAAAAAGAAAATTTGAAAATAAGTATACGAGTCGTGATGATAAAGATCTTGAGAAAATCATTGATTTGGAAAAGAAAATCAAAGTGTTGAATAACATCATTTGTAAAACTAGTCAATCCATTCAGACGATTCACATGCTTACACCAAATCTGAATTCGTACTATGATGGAAAAAGTGCTTTAAGTTATGCAAATCCTATATACTTCAAGAAATCTCAGCAGGAACATGCAGCTCTGTATAATTCCGAATTACCTTATTTGCATGATGTTAAATATGTTAACAATAATGATAGTAAGCATTCTTTCATGTCTGAATCTAAAGAGTCGTTATAGTGTGAAACTAAAAGTCGAGCCAAATATAAGGATAAAGAAATCAAAGCAATTGATCATAAGGCATTAAATAAACTTTATGAAACCTTTGTTCCTTAATAAGAAAAGTGAGACGAATAAATGTTTTTCAAGAGTACTTTCAAAACTGATGATTCTCCACAAATTACAAAAGCTAAGGAAGAAATTTCTTTTGAGATCAAAATGTGCAATTTGGAGAAACATATGGATAAAACTAGTTCCAATACTCCTTTGAGTAACGGGATGAAGTTTTTCAAACTTTTAAAAGAACAAGATGACTTTCATTAGTTAGTCATACGTGGTAAACTTATCGTCTATGCCAATAACTAGGATTTGGGAGTTGACCGCATTTCCTCTTGTCTTTGAGTCGAGTAGCTCTTCTCGATTGCTCTCAATCGCTTCTCCTTGAAAAGTAAAGGTAGGAGCACTTTAACGACTCAAAAGGTTTTACGAAAGGAAATTGAACCAATAACTCAAAACATCAATGCTCGTCTGATTCATTTTGAAGATGCTTTTACAACTGAAATGGTTGAAGATTTGAGGTACATCAACTCTCTAGAAGGAGCAGTTGATGAAATTTAGCCTAAAATAAAATTTCAAAGTGATCAAATTTTGGAATCCATTGTGGCAACTGATGTTATGAATGTTACTTTGTATTCTTGTTGTCTTATACAATGTGAACACCCTCTGAATGCACCCTCCATTGAGTCTGTTGAAAATAAAAATCATTGTTTAAAACAACCATTCATGAGATTTCAAAATAAGCATTTGATGTCAAAGCAGAATTGATAAAAAGATCTTTTCAGTTTGAGAAAGATTTTTCAAAACTCGAAGCTAAAAGTATTTCCTTTGAACTTGAACTGCAGAACAAGATATGTATTAAAAATGTCAAAACATCTTCTAAAAACTCGTTGACACCGATGATGAAAAACCTTGAAAATGACAATGTATATTTGGAAAAGAAAAATGAGCATTTAAAATCAACGTATAAAGATTTGTTTGATACGGTCAAACCACTAAGAGCTCAGTTACAGCATTTGAAAGGAAGACTGTGGATACTAAGTTTGAAAACCTTTAATTTTAGAAAAACCTCCAGCTCATCTACTTTCAAAAACAAGGTTTACTCAAAACGTTTTATCAAAACCAGTCACTCCACAGCCTTTGCCTCAAAGTAATACCAATATTCTTTGACACAAAAATGTGATTGCTCATGGCATGTATAAAGTCCAAGAAACATCTATGACTAAATAAAATGTTCAAAAAGCTAGGAATAGAGCATCAAACCCTTTACCACAAAAGTCACAACCATATAAAAACTAGAAACCTAACCATTTGTGTTGTCTTCAACACGAATAGGTGCACTCCTAGTATTAGCAGACCACAACTTAAAAACAAAGAAATGAAGAATATGGTTAGCGAAACATCTAAGAGAACTTGCACGAAGAATAAAAATGTTGAAGTAGAAGAACACCATAGGATTTCTAAGTTTTCATCTAATAATCAGAAACAGTTTTCCATTGTCTATAATAACAATGTTAACTTTCAGGTTTTATCGAATGATGATGGTTTTGTTTGTGTTACTTGTGGTGAATGTGTGTTTTCTGCTTTTCATGATAAATGTGTTGCTCAATATGTTAATGCTTTAAATGATAATGCTAAGGCTTACACTAGTACTAATTCCAATATCAAGAAGCATAAATGTTAAGAAATCACGTGAACAAAAACCTAGTGCTATGAAACCTAATCTCAAAGTTCCAACTGTTACAACATCCACTACCACTGAATCTAGGATTACAAATGTTTCTAGTAAACTAAGAGACGTAGACCCAGAAAGAGTGAGAACACCACATGGTATGAGAAACACACTCTATCTGAACTTAAGCGGACACCTAAGCAAGTTTATGGAAATGTGAGTTCGAGTGTTACAAAAAAATGTTGATAATATATCTTGTATTTCTAACCACCGGAACCCATTAAATCATGGGGATCCACATCTTCCGATCTTCCATAATCTTATACTACTTTCTTTGCAGGTCATTCGGATATGCCTCTGGTACGGTGACTCAAACTGCTCCAGACATATGACCGGAAATCTCAAACTTCTTGTTAACTTCGTTAAAAAGTTTTTGGGCACCGTTCGGTTGGGAAACGACCATTTTGCACCTATTCTTGGTTACGGGGATTCGGAAAATGGGAATTTTACAATCACACGGGTTTACTACGTTGAAGAACTTGGTCACAATCTTTTCTCTGTAGGATAATTTTGTGATGCTGACTTAGAAGTTGCATTTCGAAGGGATACGTGTTTTATCATGAACTTAGAAGGAGTTGATCTACTGAATGATTCTCGAAAAAAAAAACTTGTACATAATTTCCCTTTCTGATATTGCCTCTTCATCACCCATATGCTTAATGTCTAAGGCATCATCCACACAAGCCTGGTTATGGCATCGTCATCTTTCTCACCTCAATTTCGATACCATAACCAACTTGCTAGGAAGAACACTGTTACCGGTCTACCAAAGTTGAAATATGAAAAGGATCACCTTTGCTTGTCTTGTGAACTTTGCAAAATCAGAAATGCCTCCTTGTCCAAACCAGGACCTAGTTCTCAGAAGAAGTTGCATTTGTTGCATATGGACTTAGGTTGATCCATGCGGGTAGAGAGTATTAATGGAAATAAGTATATTTTGGTTATTGTCGATGACTATTCGAGGTATACATGGACTCATTTTCTTCAATCAAAGGATGAAGCTTCAGAAATCATCATCAAATTTTTGAAGAGGGTACAAGCTCCTGTTAGGATAGTGCATACAAACAACGGTACAGAGTTCACATGTAAGACGTAGAAGGCTGAAGATATGGGTATTACCCTACATCATTGGCTCTAAAGCGTTTTCCATCGAACTACGGGCCTACTTCCACGTACGCACCATGCATATTTAAAGGAGCACAAATCACAAGTTGAGCTGCTTCTTCCCTTTTTTTTTTTTTTTTTTTTTTTTTTTTTTCCTTCTTTTTTTGGGGCAACTCTACAAGCATTAATCTACAAAACTAATGAATTGGATGTGATTTTGCTTGTTTCATACTCGATCCCCTTATTCGTTAAGATATAAGAAATGCACATTGATCCTTAACCTCCTATTGCAAAATAGTAATGTCATGAAACATGACTCTTGTCGATGTATAAGAAGTGTGTCAATTGTCTGAATCAAGATTTTACACATTGCCTGAGATAATATGTTGAAAGTTAGAGCCCGTTTGTCATAATATTTTAGAGGAATTGGAATATCTAAAAAATAGTTAGAAGCCATGGAATTAAGTTTTCTTTCTCACAATTTGAAAATTAACGTTTTATAGGCTGCATGATTAAATATTTAGCGTGTTTTTATGTTATACTCCACTACTATCATGTCAATTACATATTTAGATAGTCCAACCTTATAAGATGTGGCGTTTGTACATTTTGATCTTAATGTAGATATGTCCAAAGCTGCAGAATGGGCTATTATCATAATGTCAAATCTTGAACATGGATTATATGGATAACCGGTAATGGGCTCATACTTAAAGCGCAACATTGCAGCAACTTCACAACTCTTTTGGAAAACTTTTTATCCTCTGTATAATATCTTGTTATCTGATTTCCATTTTTAAAATATTTCTATTATAATATGTCAACAATTGAGCATTTCACCTATTAACGTCCAATATGTATTCAACGATTTAAGTATCTCACTATAATGGTAAGAGAACATTTTGATATCATTTAAAAACCGCTATTGGTTTTCAATTATTACTTTTTTTTAACCTTCATCCTAAATGAAGCATATATTCTTTAAAAAAGATACTTCTTATTTATTTTTGGGATAATTCAAAAAATAATCAAGTTTCCCTTTGACCTGAAAATTCTTAAACTGACCAGTTGCCCAAAACCCAGTCAACCAAGGGACGCCATGTGTCGAAATTTTGGGCAACGCCTCCTTTTTTTGGGCAACTTGGGACACTTGGCGTCCCATGGGCGGCAACACGTTTTTGAGCAACCGCGCGTATGGCTAGTTTAAGACTTTCAAATCAAAGGTCGAAAATCACCATCGATTGAACAACTTGGTCATTTTTAAAATTTTATTTTTCTCTTTAAATTAAACCTTTCTATTTAATTTATATTTTATATTATAATTTATGCGTTATTATTAATCAAGTAGTCTACTGGTCTTATAAATTTCAGCTCAGTTTAGTATTTAGCAGTATATAAAAAAAATAATAAAAAAATAAAAATAAATAAAAAAAGCATTTAGCAATTAACATCCACATTGATCACATAGTTACATGAAACAATTTAGTTGCACATCACGTATTATAATTTTTTTTCTTCAACCTTTTCACATCTTTATTGTTACCAATTCAAGTTTCATAGATTTTAGAATAAATTGCAAAAATCGTCCTTGTAGTCTGGCAAGATTGCAGGTTCAATTTCTCTTTTTTCGAAAGTGCACTCATCGTTTTTATGAGAAACTTTTAAGTGCACATTTGGACCTTAGCTAAAGTTAAATTACTAAAATACATTTTTCATTTTCCTTATCACTTTGGTCTTTGTGTGGGCAATTTAATCAATTAATTTTAGCCAGGGATCAAGAGCACACTTGTAAGTTCCGCATAAAAACATCGAGTGCATTTTCAAAATAATAAGGACTGAACATGTAATTTGATCAAACCACAAACACGATTTTTGCAATTTACGCTAGATTTTATTATGAAACTACACCTGTGAAAATAGACAATGAATATCAAGCAATGAATCTTTGCTAACATTCACGTGTAGATGTATAATAATAGTGTTTTTTTTTTTTTTTTTTTTTTTTTTTTTTTTTTTTTTTTTTTTTTTTTTTTTTTTTTTTTTTTTTTTTTTTTTTTTTTT
>LBNU01005145.1:195510-225671 GCA_014162995.1 Artemisia annua
AGCTCCTTTTTAGACAGGGGCAACTCATTTTGCGTAGTATACAACATCTCTCTCTTCTATTCAATTTAAATTTTTAGCACGCAGGCATGGCTTTTCTTTCTTTTTGAACGACTTGGTCAACTCGATCATTCATTACATTTTTCACATTAGTGAGATATTTAATTGTTGATCGCAGCTCTACTACGCTTGCTCTGTTTCTCACTAAATCTCTGACTTCTTCTCTGACGATTAATCCTTTTTATTTAATCACATTGTTGGAATTTAGAAATAATCTCTCAAGATCCTCTATCATTTTTGCAGAAACTGGTTGCAAACTTTATCTCCTATTATGCATTACTCAGGCTATTAAATCCAATCTTTTTTGATGTCGACGACTGTTCCCTCGTTAGGGTCCTGTAATCACTCATTAACTTCTCCAGTCAACCCTACATCTTGGCTAAGTACGCTCTTTTTACTCTCAAAGTTATTCGCGCAGATTATTCGCTCACTTAGATTATTTCGAATCCTCTTAACCTAGATCCAGTTTATTTTAACGTGAACACCGGATTTTCCTCGTATCTTCTTTAGTCTGAGAGAGGTCGTTAGGGAGTCAGTAGGAAGGGGGAGATGTGTTGAAACGGGTTAAAACAGTGGGGAAATGGCTGGAGAGGTACATCCGTTTCATATGACTTTTGGTCGTGGTTAGGTCTACGACATTGTTCTCTCATATTATGTATACCGTACCAATATCACTCTCTATAAATATCATCTCAACTATCGCCAACGCGAATGATGTTTCCTTATGGCATTACCCTTACATCATAATCCACTCGTTTTATTTCTTTGTTCATATACACAATCATCAAAGCTATAATACCTCCTATAACTCATCTACTTCTTACTTTCCATTCATGCATTTCAAACTTTAGACATATTAATTGTTGTCCAAATAGTCCCTTTTTTCTTGTTTTTTAATATACACAGACATATTTTCCAACTGTCTTTCTTCTCTTTCCAAGTACCCACCTATCTCTATCTTCTAGCACACCACACATCTTCCTTTCCAACAAAGGAATTATACCATCGGCCATACTTCTTTCTCTCTTTTCTATGCATGTGAGGAATACCCAGAACTTACATCCCCTGGTCCAAATTTTTTTCATCCAGTCTTTCTCTTTTCTTTTGTTTTGCTTCTTTTGGATTCTCTCTTGCGTATTTCAGTTTTTCAGGGCTTAAACCTATCACAAGATTATTTTTTTACTAAAGTTTGTTAGTTGGGTGTGTTGTTGCATGAGGATCTTTATCTTTTATATGTCTTGGGGAAGAATTCTTATATGAATGTCCTTTAGGTCTAAATGTGTGGTTAGGACTGAATTGAGGGTGATTTTAGTAAAGTGGTGATGTTATGGTAACAGGGGACTACGATAATTTCGAACTTTTATGAATGTGATAAGATAAGACATCTCTGTAAGCTGTTAGCTACACCTAGGACGAATGCGAATCTCGGACGCGCCAAAGCAGCGAGCGCTAGGATCTATGAGTTTACGGTCTATATTCATACCAATTTTGTGCTTTGTGGCTTGTAGATAGGAGTTAGATAATCTGGGGGCTGCCTCAATAGGATGCTTTCATTGTGGCCGCATTCCATTATAGTGGGCATAACAATCGCTTCTTCCAAATCATCATCAGTCATCAAATTCTTAGCATTTGTGTTCTAAATCATTACATAACTTCTTTGAAGAACTATCCTTCTGGCAGGGATTAGAATCCACAAGACCTGTAGCGGTGATATTAAATGTCCGTATTTCCGTTTGTAATGTGGTCGAATGGTAGAGATATTCTTATCATTAAGGATAGCATTGATTTTGATCTATTCTATGGTTTTTTAATATTCACATCTGATATTACGAGGTCTTTCTTATGGTCCACTCTCTATGGTCTTCATACAAGAGGCTTGCATGTTTATACAAACTCATTTGACCTCAAACCTCATTTTTAGTTTAAATGGATCTTTTTGATTTATAGAGAATTAGCATTTAAGTTGTAACTTTAGTGTCACGGGGTTTCCCATAGCCTGAGATTCTTGAGGGAGTTCTATCAAGAGGAATTGGGTCACGATTTGATAGTTTCATTCGGTGGTATATGAGGTAAGAGCTTGTAGGGGGTGATACGTTTGGAGGGTAGTCTCATTGAGTGGGTGCCTTTAGTAGGGTCTTGAGAGAGCACTCTTTATTGCTGGTGTATAGTACAGTCGAATACACGACGAGTACTGTTGGGGATATTGAAGAGAATGATGTTCTGAGTGCAGGAGTAGGGGATTTTCTGTGTGTTTTAGAGGTTGAACATTATCTTCTTATTGTCATATCGTGCTGGTTATGCATTGGGTAGTGCTAGCTCGGAAGTTCATGGATGATGAAGTTATATTACGTTCATTATAGTCAATCAATTTGTGAGAGGTTTTCACACCGAAAGGGATATATACTGTAGATGAGGGGGATATTAGATTCTAAATGAACTAGGGCAAATTGGCTCATCGATATCAAGAGATATCAATTTAAGGATATTGGCGGAGGTATATGTGGTTTACTTCTAGATAGGATTTCGCGATCTGGAACTTGGTTTACGATAGTTAGCCCTCACTCCCGTAATAGACGTCTTGTATATCCTAGATATAGATGCTATAAGGTTTCTACTTGGTGTGGTCGTTTAGGGCTTTGGTTCTATGGTGTTGGTAGGTATCGTTTTCATTTAGCATGTTGTTTTTCTCTTTAATATATGAATCTTTGGATTAGGTTGGAGGGATCGTGTTTAAGTGGTTGTGTATGTTACTCTATAGAAAACACAAGTGTAATGTCACCACTCACTGTTATAGCGATTCTTATGGAAGGCTCTATAAAAGTTCTTTTCTAACTGCAAGAACAAATGAGAGGCGAGAGTTACTATTGGTTCAATTTTTTGGATGTTCAATTCATAATTCTTGTCTATAGTTTATGTTCTTATAAAACAAGATAACCAAACGTTCTAGTTTGATTTTCTTCGTTTGATTAACCGAAAATACTTTGGTTTACGATTTCCTTTAGAATTCAAGAGACCATATGAAAGTGATTTTCAATGACGTTTTTCATATAGGATTTAAACAAAACGGCGATGTTTATGGTAGATTGGAATTTATGAGTCGTTAGTTATCTGGTAGAACAACTTAATGCGAGATATAATATAGACTGTGATAGGATTAGGAAAACATGCTTGTATGATTCTACACCAAATAGTATAAATATACCCAATTCATAGTGAAGATGACAGATGTAATACATTAGATAGAAAAATGATAGGGTTTTTATCTCATGCCTATCACGTTTTATGTAAACGTATTAATAGTTAAATAAATAATAAAAAGCTAGTAGTAAATTTAGCTTAGTCTAGTATCGTGCCTTTTGGATGTTGTTTACAAGTCTTCGATCAAGACAGGAAGTTATAATTACTGCTAATAGCTTGAGTGTGAAATTGAAGAGATACAGAGTTATGAGAAGCACTCAAGTTAGTTATAGTAGACAGTGTGTTGTGAAGTTGTTTCTCGTTGTGATGGGAGTTGTGGTGTAGTTGAGTTAGATAGGAAAACTGGCTGCATGAAGTTTTGCTAGCTTAATGTGTGATGATAAAACAAGGTCAGCAATTGACTTTTGTCAAGGCGGATACAGGAGAACTTGGTATGGCCGGCAGTCAACGCATAATCATAGAGCGAGCGGGGTTGTTACGCCAGTTCATGCAAAACCAAAGTGGTTTATTTTGCTCTCTTAGAAGTATTATGTGATTTATTTATCTTTAGATTAGTAGTTTTAAGGTGAGAAGGGTGTATTTTGATGGGCGGATAGGTTCGTAAACTCGTCGGTTAGCAGAGAGTTTGTGTTCTCAGCATACAATACAATCATAGGATTCAGAAAGAAAATTGTATTATACGATTTTGTAGTAGTTTTATTCTCTTGAAACTTATTACTCGCATCTTACTTACAGCTGAGATGTTTTCTCTATAATTTGTATCCTGCTTTCTTAGACTTTGTTGTGTTATAATATTTAATATCAATTACCGACTGTCTCAAATACTTCGGAGCGCACCAACTACCGTTGGAATTTGGAGAATTAGAGATACCTTGATTGTTAGACAGCGTTTAATCTATCATGTAACTGGGGATTGCCGTTGTATTATGGCCTCGTTGTGGTCGACCTTCTCTTCGCAAGCAGTTTTTTTTTGTGGCGATATAGAGTGGTGGAAGTCTATATTCGGTCTATATTGTTCGTGTATTTATTTTAGATGTGTCAGCTTCAGCGCAATCTATGGTAGAGGTGAGATTTGTGATAGTATATATATAGTAGGAAATACTACAATATGATTGCTCGAATGTTTACTATTACTTTTTTTGTAATAGTTAGTTCTTTTTGATTGTCGTTAGTGAGTAGCGGCCCAATAGATTACTGTTGACTACCAATATGTTTTCTAGTACTACTTTTTTACAAATCGCAGCACCCAGTTTATAAGCTATCTTTCCCTGGTTTTATTGAGGCTTTTGTGAGAAAGTGAAAGAGTACTCGGGTTATAATTGTCATATATATATATATCTTTGATGTGGGATACCTTTTGGTACCTGAGCACTTAATTTAGTCTCGCTCAAGCATGCTAACATAGTAAACATAACCTATCGATGGATAATCTTGGTCTGTTAGAGAAAGTATAATTTTTCAAGATTACTTTTGAATTGCTATATCTTGTGTGTGATATTCAGTTTTCCTTACGAGAAATTATACTAATCATCATTCATCTAATAGTTTCTCGACTGACTGTTATACAAAAACTGTTATTAGAGTAACAAGGACAAGTAAGTAATTATTCGAATGTCTTAGGCGACTATAAAATAATATCGTTTATTTTGATATACTTTTCTTTTAATAACAGATCTTTTCTAGTTGTTTTTTTGTATAATATATTAGTAAGTGGCCACTAAGATTAGATTAGATTGTGGATTATTAATCATGTAACAGCTCTTAGTTTGTTATATGGTCTCTATATATATTGATTTTATTCAAATTGGTTGGACACATAACTTTAGATTTCTGATTATATTTTGTTATATGTAAACATAAACTAATAGGTATTTGTTGTTCTTATTTAAATGAGGAACATTTAATGTCTGAGTGTTGAGGTCTTTCATAATAGAATTTATTATGTAGTTTTACTTGCTGGATAACATTGTTTTGAAGTTCTTAGCTACATTTATTGGAAGTATCAAGTGTGATCACATGCATGTGGTCTAGGTTAATAAGCTTAGAGATGTGTTGATCTTCATTACGGTCTTTAATCTTTAGTGAATTTGTACATTTGAAAGTATCAACCGATCTTCTCGCTCTGTTTAGGGTTTACTGTGTGTGTTATAACCTCTTAGTCATAGATACTCTGCTCTATCATAATTGTCTTTGACACAAGTTAGAGATAGACATACAACATCTATAGAATATCATTGGCGTATTTGTTAGACATTTGTTAGCTGATGATATTACATTTACGTTGGCTTGCACTTAAATGTTCTTTTTTTCGCATAATACATGTCTATTAGTCCCAATATTCATAGATATCGTTTGTCCCATCAACTTGGCTTCTAATATATATTCTATTTATGGCTGTTTTGTTTTCACTGTTTAGATCATTTTCGTCTCAATGTTTGATGGATATTTTTGACATCTAATTATATTGCAATTATAGGTAATGAAGTAGATAGTCAGTTTGACATCTCATCATTAAAAGCTTTGTGTAAAGAAACGGTTTTGTTTGTCTATGCACTTATGTATTTTTTTTGGGCAGATCAGATTCGCAAATTGCATAAGAATATATCACTAAGGGGAAGTAAATTAGTGATTACTTACATGCTTTATAATTTAGAGTAAGAGTTGTATCCTCAATGATGTACTAATGTGTATGGTTATTCGTGTATTGTTACTCATCGCTCTCGAGTTAAGGAACAAGCTCTTATAATCTATGGTCCTACAAGTGTTTGCTTAGATAAGATTGTGAACATCCTAGTGTAATTGTTTAGAGAATCTGTTCTTTATTTCATTATTAAGCGCATCTGTTCATGGTATCAGTATTTAGGGAATACAATGTCTTCTGATGTTATGCATAGTGGTTTGTTTGGAACTTATGGCCAACCTTCTATATATATAAACATTTTACGATAGATCTGGGAGGAAAGACACACAAATTGAGGCGTACTACGGGAGCGGAACCCTGTGAGAGGAGGTTCCGCCGGGGTACCTTCGCGCAAGTTTGCTATTTTGGAAGTTTATGCTATAGCAATGATACAACGAAGAATATTGTCGGTAGCAAAATTCTTTTTTTAGTCTAGTCTGAGAATCTATTAGTTTTGACTTCACAATATATATTCTATTCTTGTCGCTCCATACATAGAGATCTCGGGGAGGGAGTGGGGTTAGGATAATTGTGTGTATTCATACTATGTATAAGAGCTAATAGGAAAATGATATTCTCAATCTTTCTCATCATGATTATTCATCTCTCAAGAGCTAGTCAATAGATTTAATCACAATATGTTCTAATCTTATTAAGGGGTCTTGGTTCATCAAAGTTATTACATATGGCTTTTAGTAGTTTATGTTCACTCACTCTATGGGTGTGTTAGTGGTCCTTTTTGAGTCAATCCTGTGAATACCTGCAATTGTTGAATCTTCGTCGGAATATAGTATATCTATCTTATTGGACTGGTCTCAACATCTCTCTAAAATACAATACAGTGGTTTGAGTTTCGTCGCGGATAGTATGTGCTATAGATTATCATTCTCTTTCATGTTGTATTTAGAATATCCGGATGTGTATAGAGTCTTAGAGGATAATGCGTACTTCTAGATCAATCTCTTCGCGATATACACCGATACCTCTTGACAATCTTCTAGACATTTTATCTTTCTGATGTGTCGGATTATAATAGTGATTTCAAGAGAACGGTATTGGCATAATTGGTCTTATATAGAAGGACTTCTCGGATATAGAGAGCTATGGTATGCTTTTAGGTCTTAGCGTTTACCTTGTACGCAGGATTAGACTCATATTATCGTACGGTGTTACAGATCGACTTATGATAGATGAATGGTTTTCACAGTCAGACGGGAAGTTGTTTCGCAATCATGTTGTACTAGTTGCTTGAACTCTCTTGGGTCTTGTGTATTATCTTTCTCAGGATGGAGCAGTGGACTGCTAGCGCGCATAGGACAATCGAGTCCCTGGGCGATAGCCGATGGTACCTATATACGTACCTCCACTAATCCGATTTCTATTGTGGATTACAGTATGTGCGTAGTCTACTCTCGAAAGTCCGTATCTAACACGTACTTCATCTTCCCTTGTCTTTACTTGCTGTTTAGCTTCATTTGTGTTTAAGTTTATCCATCATCTGTTTTCATTTGAGGTGGTGCAAATGTATGAAAGTGTTTTAATTCTATCCCTTCTCGTAAAGTAAAATGGATCCTATACTAAGTATATTTAAGGGTCTTTCTAATACTTCTATTTTGATTTAATAGATAGGATAGTTTTGATGCTAAGATATTGATTCTCTTTCACTTGAAGATTGTATAAAGTGGTTATATCTGAAGACTCTCAGATCCAACACCTTTCTATGTTTTTACGAATACACTATTCATTTGGCCGTATCAGTTGACACAAAAGAGTGTACTTACATCTATCAGTGATCTCATATTTAATCTTTTCAAAGGCTTTATAAACATTTTCTTAGGCTTTAATGTTTTTATTAAGATTGGGATACCTTTTGATTATCAAACTAGATTCGGTTCTTGAATGCACAATAGAAATCAATGCCAAAGATCTGATCAACTTGATCTCACATAGCCTCAAATTTCTTTTCCATTCAAGAATTCTCTTTTTCAAATAGCGGTAGCTATTTGAATAATTTCCTCTTTGGGATTTTCAAATCCATGGATGATCCAGTTTTAAAATACAATATATTTCTCAGAATGATAATGTAGTCCTGATGCCAATTGTGGAAAACTGAAGGGGTTGAATTAGTTTACCGCTTTTTACGTTATTATCTTTGAAAACTCCGTTTTTAATCAAAGATAGTATTTGACGTTTTAACTTTAAGATGTGAAGTTGATACACTTTGACCAACTCAAGACATATGTATGACTACACAATGTAAAAAATGCAGTAAAGGAAGAACGATCAACACAACACGATTGTTTATTGGGGGTTCGGCTACAGGACCCTCACTTTCCTTGCCTACGCCCGCCCCGAGTATCCACTCGAGATTTAAGCACTACAACAAACTCCTCTCGGGGAGAAACCTTCTAATCGTCGTTACACTTTATCCGTAACAAAGCTAGATACTCGAGTTCCTAGTTCAGGTAAACAACATAAGTCGCCAACTTCTCTTTTCCGCACAAGGCTGATGTGAGTTCTTTACAGGGACAACCTCCCGATGTTCTTTTACAGGGTACAACACTCCCGACACACTATGGTAATTTGAGGCTAAAATACTAACGACTCCTTGATAACATACATGAAGTATAAACACCTACTTATACATGACCAAGGCTAATAGATTGCAACTTTGTGAAACTTGTAGCTTCTGAGATTGCTGTGATCCCTTAGCAATACAGAGATTCACTCCAGTTACGTCAGATTCTGAGATCTTATGAAGAAATATTGGAAAAATGTTTTAATGATAAGAGCAAATGCACAAATGGTTAGGTATTTAGTAGAAAACTTCCAACAGCTCTGGGGACCGGGATGCTATATCTTTTTGTGCTCTGCGAACGCCGTCACAAGGGTTCGCCGTGACTCCAAGTCCGCCAGATATGATGAATGAAAGGTTTTGCATAATCTCAAACCAACGTAAAGCACATCAACTTATTACATGTCTAACAATGGTGAGTAATAAAGCGTATGGTATTCAAACACAACATACCATAATTATGAATGTACTAGAAATATTAAACACATGATTGACATCTTTAGCATGTAAGACTTTACTTCCTACAACAATGTCTTCAATATAGTGAGCAACATACAAAAAGCTTTGCAATGAGCAAACACCATCTTACTTAATTGCATAATAAAAATCTATCATAACTCTTATGAAGATGACAAAACTAGTTATGGATGTATGTGAAAGACTAATATACATGTTACGAATGCATTTAAGTGCCAAGCAGTAAGTCTATAAGTAAGATGTAACAATGTAATCACCTAGTCTGTAGAGCAGTATTTCGTAAATTAGACACACATGACTGCCTTAGTTACAATTCTATTTAAGAGTACGCACATCCTTATTACTAGACCACATGCATTGGATCACATTTGGACTATCAAATCAAAATGTGTAAGAACTTCATGACAAGTTAAACACATAACCTATTCATGAATGCATGACATGATGTTTCCATTTAAAGAAATAAAACCTTGTTTATGTTTAAATAGAAATATAAAGTCTAGTTATATAAGACTTAAAAACTAAAGTGATGTTTTATTACAATCTAGAGTTTGCACTTTGTTATTAACAAAACATAGCAAAGATCGTTAAAATATAAATAACGTTTTTAGGCGATATTTGTATTAACAGTTTTGATGAGAGAAAGTGTATTTTAGTGAGATTAAGATCA
The DNA here is from genome assembly GCA_014162995.1 of Artemisia annua. Taxonomy (NCBI): domain Eukaryota; kingdom Viridiplantae; phylum Streptophyta; class Magnoliopsida; order Asterales; family Asteraceae; genus Artemisia; species Artemisia annua. The sequence goes on from LBNU01005145.1 coordinate 205,168, forward strand.
TTTAAAGTTTAATTTTAACATGATAGGTTATGTTACTTTTATTTGAGCGAGATTTTAAAGTTTAATAATATAAAGGTGACACATTAAAGGATTCGTTTTCTTTCCTTTCTCACAAAAGCCTCAACAGGAGCTATTAATGGGTGTGTTTGTTAAAAGTAGTTGTGAACAGTAGTCACAGATCACCGCTCATCGCTCACAACTTCTTAAAAAAACATTGAAAAAATGAGTATTCCTAAAAACTATCAAAGCTCACCGCTCTTTTGGCAAACGAACACTAAAAATCAAAAAGCTCATTGCTCACCACTCATCGCCCAAAAAAGCTTCGCGCCAAACATAGCCATTATGTTCAAATTGAACTTTACAAGATCTCAATCCATTTTAGCGGTGGTTGTGTGCGTATTTGAGGTATATTTAAATGATAAAAAAATAGAGGAGAAAAAAAAAGTGTTGTAATGATTGAGTAAAAGTTAAGAGAAAAATAAAAAGATAATTTTTTTTATGATGTTGAGCTGATGTAGCGAGCGAAACCCCTCAACGACATCCTCCACCATTAACAATATGAATAAGTTGTTTTAAGAGTAAAGTACAACGTTCGTCCTTATGGTTTGCGTTGACTGCAGCCATTAGTCCCTTGACCAAAACAATTGCACTGTTTCAACCTTAAGTGGCAAACGTTATGCGCAGTTTGTCCCTCCCTCTAACGGGGCCCACTAACTGTCGTTAACTCTTGTTAACTTGTTTTCCCATGAGGGTATACTTGTCATTTCGCAAACCAAAAGGACGAACGGTCTAATTTACTCGTTTTATTATTTATTTAACTATTAATACGTTAGTAAGGTTTCTTTTTATATGTTTTCATCTGTTTTTATATGTTTTCATACGTTTTTATCCGTTTTTATACGTTTTCATCCGTTTTTATATGTTTACATTCGTTTTTATCCGTTTTGTAGAACTATAGGGGGTGAATACGGTCTCTTCGGCTTTTTGAGTGTTTAAAAACTTTAAGCCTCAAAGACCACTTAGTGGTTTATATAACAACAACCACTAACACAATCACAATCCAAAGTATATAAAACAAGTAAATGAAACCATGATATATACTGGTTCAGGATGGGGTTTATACCATCCGTACGTCCATTTGCGAATCCATGACACTATACTATTCACTAAGTATAATCCTTTCGGTGGACTATAAACGTTATAACTTCACTCCACCGATATGCACTAAGATCGACGTTGACAAAGAAGAGCTACTCACCAATGGTATTCCGCCCTCGGAAATCACCCTCAAGTACTCGTGATTCGACTTAACCACAAAGACCACTAAGACCACAAAGACTTCCCAACGGAAGTATCAAACCCCAACTAGATCCCCAATGATCTAGGCTTGGTCACCTTGACATAAGACTTTCCTTACAACCAAATCGAATAATAAAATGTTTGATTGTTAATCAAGCCCTAACCTAACCTAGAGACTCGATTGTAATAGAAAAGGTATATATAAGAATACCCTTGACACAATTACAAAAGTGGATTAGGTTCTTGTGATTCTTCCCTTGCAAGGAGATGTGTTCCTTCAAAGAATGTTATGTGAATGATTTAGAACACAAGATAGAATTTGAGGATTGAGAGAAAGAATGTTATGGCAAGGGGTAAAGAATACAAGAGGCAAAGGTAGGTATTTATAGGCCAAGTCCCAAATTGAGAAAAGTTACTCAGAGTCTGGCGCGCTGCTGGCGCGTCGGAGTGCTGGTAGCACGCCAGGATGTCTGGACTTTTTCTCATTTTGGATTTGGTCTTTTAAATACCCAACTTTGCTAAACCCCTAATTGTACTTCACACATTTAGACCTTTACATTATTTTTCCTCAAGGTCTACCAAATCAAATAGCCAATTTGTAAAAAATATTTTGTGAAGTGTTTAAGTGAAACCAATTATCAAAGAGAGAAAGAAAGAAGGGATAATTGGATAGGGGTAGTTTGGGTATTCCTCACATGGCATAGAAAAGAGAGAAAGAATATGCCATGGTATATTCCTTTGTTTGGAAAGGAAGTGTGTGTGTGTGCTAGAGATAGAGATAGGGAAGAATTTGAATTTAAAATTCAAATTGTGTGAGAGGGAAGTGAGAGAGTAAGGTTGGGTTAAGGTGAACCATGGTTGGGTAAGAAAAGAAAGTAGTGTTAGGTTAAGAAGGGATATGCCAAAGGAATACACTTTCCTTGGTGAGAAAGGGTGGATGTTGGATAAAGGTTGAGAACTAACCATGGCTGAGAAAGAAGAAAAGGTGTATTTAGGTTAAGAGAGATATCTAAGGGAATATTCCAAACTTGGAGAAGAGGGTGAGATGAAGGGTTGAGATGAGTTTGAGTGAGTTGGAAGTGATGTGATAGAAGGAAGCTTAAGGTTTGAAATTCAAATTTGAATTTGAATGTTAGGGGTGAGAGAGAAATCCCCATGTGATTAAATAAGGTTGTGAGAGAGTGAAGAGAGAAGGTGGTGAGTTGGATTCAAATTTGAATTTCCATGTGAAGAAATGAGAAGGAGTGAGTTGGCAAGTGTATGAGGGAAGTGTGTGTAATTTAAATTTGAAGTTAGGATGAGAGTGTAACAGAGTGAGTTGGAAGGATGGGATGGTGAAGTGATGGGGAGCCTTTGGCTTGAATTCAAATTTGAAATATGCTCATGTGCTTGAATTGAGAAGGGGTAGAATGGAAGGATAAGGTGGTTTGTGAGGAAGGTTTATTTGTGTTTTGAAATGGATGGTTAGATGAAGAAGATGATGAGGTCGTGAAATCCTAGTGGTTGGATTGGAATGTAGAGAAGAGAATGTTTGGAAGATTTGGTGTGGGAATGTATGGGACAAGAAGTACATACAAGTACAAGGAATATTTAGAGAATGTTAGAGATAAGATTTTGAGGGATTTTGAAATAGTTGGAGGATTTGTTTAGTGAGGAGATTAATCAAAGGAGTGATTAAGGTTTAATCATTTTGTCATTAAGGAAGAAAAGAATTGACAAAATGATTATGGGTTGAGAAAATTAAATGTTACTTATAATCTCAAATAACTCAACGTCGAGTATTCATAATCTCATAATACATGAATTTCCACGACTCGACGTAATCAATAATCACCTTGATGCAAACAAGCTAATTGTTTTGCATCATTGTAAAGCATATCGCATAACTGGAAAGGATGCGTTTATGTAAAGGGACCTTTGACTTAGTTTGACCAATAAGGGAGTAAACCCGTTATGTGCTTAGAGAAGACGTAAACACAGATTATGGCCATATGAATACTTTCACTTGATGTCACGTGAAATATATAAGTCCCCTACGTTTAGAAAAGCCTTGGCTAGAGGCGTTTATCAAAATACTTGAGTTGGCATTTTGCCAAAAATGAGAGGTTGTAAATTTGGATTCCTCTAATTCTAAAACTCATTTCGAGTGTTCCCAATGAAGCACATAACATATCCATACCTGTATTGAAAGATCCACATTTGTCGGGTAAGGGGAAAGCCGACTTTCAAAAACCTTGACGACCTGAGACCCAGTTCTTGGGTCGTTTTGGTTTTTGGCTACCATTTGTGATTTTATGTGTTGCGAAGATTTATTTTTCACCATTAAAACATAAGGAGACCTAATTTATGTTGGCCCAACACGTTTTTATACGTTTTTGTCCGTTTTCTTCCTTTTTAATACGCTTTCATCTGTTTTTATTATGTTTTTTTTGTTTTTATACGTTTTTCCGTTTTTCTTACATTTTCTATCCATTTTTTCTGCTTTTACTCGTTTTGTTAGTTTTAAAACGTTTTCATCTGTTTGCATATGCTTTCGTTCATTTTTCTTACGTTTTAATCCTTTTTCGTACCTTTTTGTCCAATTTTGTACGTTTCCATCCGTTTTTATATGCTTTCGTCCGTTTTTCTTATGTTTTTATATGTCTTCATCAATTTTTATACATTTTCATACGTTTTTATCCATTTTTATCAATTTTTATGCATTTTTTTCCGTCTTTATACGTTTTTGTCTGTTTTATATGTTTTTATCCTTTTTATCTGTTTTCACCCGTTTTTATACCTTTTCGTCCGTTTTCTTACGTTTTTATCCATTTTTACACGTTTTTTCTGTTTTTATACGTTTTCGTCCGTTTTTCTTACACTTTCATATGTTTTTGTCCGTATTTATACGTTTTCATCTGTTTTTATATGCTTTCATCTATTTTTCTTACCTTTTCACACGTTTTTATCCCTCTTTATCCGTTTCATCCGTTTTTATATGTTTTCGTCTATTTTTAAACGTTCTCATACGTTTTTATCCGTTTTTATGCGTTTTTGTCCGTTTTTATAGGTTTTTGACAATTTTTATATGTTTTCATCAGTTTTTGTCCGTTTTTATCCTTATAAACATGGATGAAAATGTATGAAAATGGATAAAATGTATAAATGGATGAGAACAGATAAATAACGGACGAAAGCGTATAAAAACGGATGAACACGTATGAAAACGTATAAAAACGGACAAAGACGTATAAATACGGACAAAAACACATAAAACAAGATACAAACGGGTGAAAACGGATAAAAACGTATGAAAACGTATAAAAAACGTATAAAACAGATGAATACGGGTAAAGATGGATAAAAATGTATGAAACGTAAGCAAATCGGACAAAAGCGTATAAAAACGGATGAAAATGTATAAAAACAGACAAAACGTATAAAAATGGATGAAAACATATAAAAATGTAAGAAAAACGGATGAAAGCATACAAAGCAGATGAAAACGTATAAAAACGGACAAAAACGTATAAAAACGTATGAAAAAACGGAAAAAAGCGTATAAAAACGGATGAAAACGTTTAAAAACGGAAAAAACGTATGAAACGAACGAAAGCGTATAAAAGCGGATGAAAACGAATTAAGACATATTAAAACATATGAAAACGTAAGAAAAACGGACGAAAGCGTATTAAAACAGATGAAAACGGATAAAAACGTATAAAAACGGATAAAACGTATGTAAACTTATAAAAACGTATGAAATCGGATAAAAACGGACGAAAACGTATAAAAACAGACCTTACTCGCGTATCAATAATTAAATAAATAATTAAAAAAGTAAATTACATCGTTCATCCTTTTGGTTTGTAAAATGACGAGTATACCCTCATGGGAAAACAAGTTAACAAGAGTTAACGACAGTTAGTTGTCCTCGTTAGGGGAGGGACAAACGGCGCATAACGTTTGCCACTTAAGGTCGAACGATGCAATTTTTTTGTTCAAGGAACTAACGGTTGTAGTTAACGCAAACCATAAGGACGAACGGTGTAATTTACTCTTGTTTTAATTTGCCAAATTTGATTTGGAGTAAATTACACCGTTTGTCCTTGTAGTTATATCAAAATTACTAGTTTTATCCTTCGACTTTATTTATTGCATGAATCGTCCTTATCTTGAAAACTTGTAATACCAACGGTCCTTATCGATAACACCAATGGTCCTTATCCATTAAAAACTTGTAACACCAACGGTTCTTATCGATTATCGATATCGATAAGGACCGTTGGTGTTAGAAGTTTTCAATGGATAAGGACGGTTCATGCAACAAATAAAATCGAGGGACGAAATAGTAATTTTGATAATAACCAAAGGGACGAACTATGTAATTTACTCTTTGATTTGATTTGATTAGATTTGGTTATTGTCTTATTTAATGCTAAGAGGGTGCTTGGTTGAAGTTAAGCAATGGGAAAGNGTAAACTATTCAACCCCCCCTTCTAGTTTTCCACAAATTACATTTCTTACCTCCCAACAAGCACCTTTAATCATTTCCTTTTCCATTTCCCACCCTCTTAACCCCCAACCAAGCACCCCTCAAATTGGTGAAGGGTTGGTGAAGTATCTAACTAAACACATAATTATTGATTTGGTTTTGCTTTTCTTTTTGAAAGGTAGTCGACGAGTCAATGGGAAAGCAAGTCAATGAAATTTGTCCCTTATGTACCCTTTATGGCTTTATGTCATGTTATATAGCTATTTTTACTTTAACTCTTTTAGAATATCATAAATAATACTACGTATAAAAGTGTTTATAATGGAAAATTGTGTGTTAAATTTATATTATCGATCACGCAATATAAGCTTATTTTGCTAGCTTTGCAATTGGAATTTCAAGAATTTTCATCAACATTTTTAAACAAATTAAGCTGGTCCAACATCTTTTATTAAAACAAGAAAAATGTACACTTCACTGATTGTGTCATAACTCACAAGGGACTATGTAGTCAAAGAATAGTTATAGAAAGGCAACACCATATAGTCAAAGGTTTTTGCCACTTTAATAAATCATAGTGTATATAAAAATTTAATCTTGGGATAAGCTCGCACCGAATAATTTTGATTATGTTTGGCCGCGAAGCAATGCGGAGCTTTTTTAAGCGGTGAGAGGTGAGTAATTTTTTATTTTTAATGATCGTTTGGTTAAAAAACGATGAATTGTAGCTATTTCTTATGAAGACTAAATTCCCAAACGCTCAATAAAGTAGCATTTAGGAGCGTTTAATATTTAGGAGTTGTTTTAAATATTATGATTATACCTATACCTACTTTTTTTTTCAACAATACCTATACCTACTTTACAAATGTTTTTATAAAGAAACTGCTACTGCTCACTGCTACTGTTAGTTCTCGTTGTTACTTAATCAATAGTCGTAGGACATAAAACTAGTTCTTTTGGTTATGATACAAACAAGACTATGCAAAAACAATGGTCAAGAAGAACCGTATACCTAAGTTTGCTTGCACCAAAGTTACCATATTGCAAAACAAGACAATGGCGTCCTTAATAAAAAGTACCAGATTCACCATAAAAAATATCTTTGATAGAGTTATCTGATAATTTATGGATGTTGTTTATTAGGAAATCATCAAGGTATTCGATAATCCGAATCCTACATTGATAAATTACCATTTTAATACGGAGTATTACATATAATGACAACTTTCTTTACTTACTAAGCTCGGTGACTACTTGGATTATATTTTAGTATATTTTTAATCAAATTCAAATTTATGCAGTAGGCGGTGTTCGAAAATAACAACTTATACTAGAACAGTATGCTACTTAAAAATTTTGGTGCTGTCGAAATCTAAATTACTAGATAAGTAGATATCCTTTGTATAGATCAAGTTCCAAAATAAAAACAGTGAATTGAGACTTAACGGCAACGTTGCTTTTACTTGTGCTATTAGCAAGTTTCCAAAGCAATCAATGGTCATCAATACTTTAACCTTACCCACTTGGGAAAACCTACTCCAAATAATAAATAATCTTGAAAAATTATTTCAACTGTTACATGCTTTCAATAATGTAATAATTCTTGGGATGTCCACTTTGAAATATGATATTCGCAATAGTTTTGCTTCTACTCCAACAAGGCAACAAAACCTTTTAATCCGTAGAAGATAAGCATACGCTACGTATTTAACTCCAACAAAAAGGTTGTATACATATGACATATTCTTATAGCTATGCGAAAAAAAAAAAAAAAAAAAAAAAAAAAAAAAAAAAAAAAAAAAAGGAAAATTGAATCATTTTTATGAGGCAAACCAAGGGAAAAAAATCCATGTTTGAACTCGCTATCCCATTTTTTATTTATTTATTTTTTTCATCATTTTCAAATTCAGTGTAAACAGATGTCTTTTGAACATACTTGAAAATTGAAATAACGTTCTTGAAGTTTCGTCTACTGTTTTCTAGTTGAATGCCTATGAATGAAAACAATGCATTGGTCATTAGTGTGGAGTGGTAGGGAAGTAGTTGGATCGACGGAGGATATGCTAGTGTTTGTTTAATTGCACAGACGTGTTTACGGTTTATGTTACTTCAATGCAGAGGTGCAAATACCGAACCGGTTTTTTTTTAACCGGTTAGACCGGTTATCACTTTTGAACCCCGACCGAAGCTAATATGTTTTCGGGTGATGGCCATGCCGAAGCTTGAAATGTATTAGTATTTATATATTTGTATTGTTTAAATAAAAGTGTATAATTGTATTATTTAAACAAAAGTTATGATTGTATTTTTTTAGTTGTATAATTGTATTTTTAAATAAAAGTTATGATTGTATAGTTGTATTGTTTAATAAAAGCTATGAGCATATTATTTAATTAAATGTTTGATAATTAACAAGTTTATTAAATAAATGTTCGAAGTTTTAGTAACATTCCGAAAGAAAAAAAAACGGTAAATAACCGATAAAAGGACCGAATCTGAACATTTATAACCGAAAAAACCGAACCGGTAAAAAACCGATTCCGAAAATTTATAACTGAAAAAAACCGATTCCGAACATTTATAACCGAAAAAAACCAAAAAAACCGAAACCGATTATTAGAAAAACCGGCTTTTTTATAACCGGTTTTTTCTAATACCCAAAAACGGTTTTAACCGATTTATTTGCACCTCTACTTCAATGTATCTATAATGGAAATATAGATATTTTAATAATTATAGCACCAGGTGAACACCGTTAACAAAATGTTGCCAAATCAATGTTATATTATTATTTTCACTTTTAACCCTAAACATCTAAAAGTACTCTCTCACTAGTAACACGATTAACACAACCTTTTTTTAGATCCACGAGTTCCTCTTGGCTGGCGTTGGGCAACGTTATAACGTGCGTTATTCTATTAACGTGCGTTGTAACATGGTGAAGAACATTTAGCAAAAATTACAAACACCCCCTTGCATTAATATAGCCGTTGGTTAGGATGAAAAAAAAGAAAAAAAAAATTGTGAAAGTTACCGTTAATGTAACGGTTGTATTTTTGAAAATTAATTTTTTTTCAAACCCTTATAAATACAACTATTATACTTATGTTATTCACACACAAAAAAAATAAAAATAAAAAAAAAAATAAGAAAAAAAACACACCAATGGCTTGCAACAAACTACCTCATACCGTCGAACAAATTCAAGAATATGTCCGGAAACAGGCTGAGATAGACGGCACGGCTCGACAAGAGGCTATTGTCGAACTTATTAACAAGTTTGAGCACGCAAAGGCACTCAAACAACAACTGAGAACACAATACCATGAGTGCAATCACATTTCTGACGACAGAAAATTTGTGATTAACGATTTTTTGTATGCTGAATTTCGCAAAGATCATGCCGTTGTTGAGAAATTGAGGAGCTATTTGAGTGAGATACATGCCCAAAAAGCAAACAAGATACGTTGGAGTTACGAAGAAAATGCGGAAGCTGCTATGGTTGAGCAACAACAACAGACTGGTGCATCAAGTTCATCTGCACCAAGAGGTGTTGATGATAGTGGCTGGAACTCTGACAAAGAGCGTGAGCTGAGCAGGATGGAAGCTGAGTTAGAAGCAGAGAGGTTGGCGAGCTTTGATCCTTACGACGACGGTTACGACTCAAACAACTCTCAGACTTGGGATCACCCGGACTACAACTGAAGCTAGGTTTATGTGATGTTTTAATTTACTATGTTTTTAATTTATGTGATGCTTTAATCTAGGTTTATGTAACATTTTAGTATTTCAGTTAAATAAATTTATTTCCTAAAAGAAACATTACAATACGATACGAGAAACAAGTAAGAAATACGATACGAGAAACTAGACATACAACATAAGTAACAAATAACAGATACGACACGGGAAACTAGACATACAACATAAGTAACAAATACGATACGAGAAACAAGACATTACATATCGGCCCATCTGGGGTTGTTTCTCAAAACCTCCCACACGTGAACATACTTGAAGCTCTTCCCACCATAGCGATCTTTAAAAGTTCGCATTGCATTCGTGCGACAAACACTGTGATCGTCAGCGGTTGTTTGCCGCAAGTGTTTGTAAATACCATTGAATACAATACATTCACCGTTAATTCTGCCCCATTTACTCGACACCATATATTTGTTTCGATTGGGACCCCAGAAAGATTATTGAAAATGATAACAACCCGGTTCCAAAAAGTGTATGCATCGTGTAGGTAAGGATCTTCATGAACTGCAACCCAAGATTGAGCTAGCAAGATTTCTTCTTCTACTGACCAACGATTAGTCATTTTGAATGTTTGAAGTTTGAAAAAAACTTGTAAATTGGTATGCTATTTATAGCCGTTTAAAACAATAGGAGCGGGATAAATATTTGAAATTCAAATTCAAATAGGAGCGGGATAATATTTAAAATTCAAATTCGAATATGAGCGGGATATATATTTAATAATATAGTGTTTGAATGTTTAATTAATGAAATTGTTGAGGGTGAAATTTGTAAATTTGTAAAAAGTGGTGTTATTTGGTGTTATGATTTCCTGGTGTTTTTTAGTGTTATGTTATTTGGTGCTGAGATGATGTGGCGCTGACGTGGCATGGTGTTAACACCCTTAACATGTTACCACTCCCCATATTCTTAGAGCATGGTCAAGCCGTACAGGAGCATCCGTATTGTATTTGAGCCATTTATTTGATCACCCCAAAAATATATACCTATCCAAGTTGATTTTTTGTGAAAACATTATAACATTTAACCATTATGCCATACTATTGGTGGTTTGTCGAACATGCAATATACTTGATAACATCAAATAAGATCACATTTTGTGAAAACATAGATCAAGAATGAAGCATAACGAAGAAATCAAGATTAGATGATGAATCGAGGAGAAAAGGGCATGAATAATTAAAGTTCTTTGGAGGATATTTAAGGAGAATTACTCAAGGATTGATAAACTTTTGATTTGATGTTTATTAAGGAAGGATCATGAAAGAATCAAGTGAAAAAATGAAACCGAAAGTTGAAATATTGATTATCTATGTTTGCCAATATTTTGAATCGACCATATATATGGCTGGGATTAGAGATGACGTGAAAGAAGATATTCTTACTGAATTTCCCTTCGAGTATGGTGCATTACCAGTGAGGTATTTGGGGCTTCCATTGTTGACAAGGAAGATGAGAGCAGCTGATTTTGCTCCTTTAATTGAGAAAATAAGCTTCAAATTAGCACTTGGACTGCTAGGCAACTGTCGTTCGCAGGCCGCCTCCAATTGCTTAGCTCTGTTATCTTTAGTTTGACGAACTTTTGGATGGTAGCCTTTCGTTTGCCTAAGAAGTGTATCAATGAGATTGACAAACTGTGCGCAGCGTTTCTATGGTCACACCCGGATCTTAAAACGACGAAGGCGAATGTCTCTTGGAAAGTTGTATGCATTCTAAAAGAAGAAGGAGGATTAGGTCTAAAATCTTTGGAGGATGCAAACAAGGTGTGTGTCCTGAAGCTTTTTTTCGAATCATGTCTTCTAAAAACTCGCTATGGGTTGATTGGATAAAGAGGCATCTGATTCGAATGACTCCTTTTGGGCGCTAAAAGACACTATGATTGCTGGATCTTGGATTTGGAAGAAACTCATGAAGTATAGAGATATAGCTCGAATGTTCTATAAGTTGGAGGTGAAGTGCGGTTATTCGGTATCTTTTTGGCATGATTCTTGGTGTTCTCTAGGCTGTTTATTCGACTTACTTGGAGAACGAGGGTTTATCGACATGGGGGTTTCAAATCAAACAACTCTTGGAGAGGTAATGGAGAGAAAAAGGAGACGAAGACATCGAAATGCTCTTCTTAATCAAGTAGAGCAGGAAATCTTGATGTTGAAAGAACAGCGGGTACGTGGGCAAGAGGATTTTTTTTTGTGGCGCCAAAAAGACGATACTTACTCTGACCGGTTTCAATCGAAGGAAACGTGGCAAATCTTACGTGCCTCTCTCCCCACCTGGGACAGTCATCGAGGTATTTGGTTTTCCTTTGCTACTCCCAAGTTTGCTTTTATGACTTGGCTCGCAGCGAAGAATAGGCTAGCCACGGGTGAGAGAATGGAGTGTTGGAATATAAATGTACATATTGGTTGTTCTTTTTGTGCGGAACCGAGGGAGACACGGGAACACTTATTCTTCGACAGCCTATACTCAAGGCAAATATGGGAAGCATTAGTGGGGGGCCTGATGGGTTCTGAGTTTACGTGGGAATGGACGAACATATTGAACCATATCTCTCGGGATGCACGGATAGATATGACCCTCTTCATTGTTAGGTATGCATTCCAAGCTACCATACACTCTATATGGATAGAGAGGAATAGAAGACGACATGGAGAAAAACCGATCACCAACACTATCTTGGTAAGAATGATTGACGTCATGGTGCGAAATAGGTTAAAAAAAATTCGAAGATGGCATTCGTATTTGGTTTGGCACAAGAAGATTGTTATGAGATCTCCAGTTGTTTTTGTTTCTTATTCTTAAATCAAAACGTTTGTAACTCGGTGGTAAAATAGTTATTTTTCTTTGAATATAATTTAACATTAGATTCAAAAAAAAAATAAAAAAATAAAAAAAATACATAATCTTTATCTATAATGGTTTATTAATTTTTAGTCAAAGCCTCGTAAAACACATAATCTTTATCTATAATGGTTTATTAATTTTTTTTATAATATTACCAAGTCGTTTTTAAAAGCTCCAATCTTTTACGTGATGTTAATAATTATTATGCGAAAATTAAACTAACAAAATGAAACCAAAACATCGCTCGAGCACGAGGATTTAAAACTAGTTATATATTATATACCAACAGTTGAGTTTAATATGAACCGAATATAATACTAGACGAGTACCCGTGCATAACAACGAGATTTTATAGCGGCAAATAGTTTTAGTGATAACGTTTATGGGTTATGGGTTATAAACGAAAATAATAAAAGTTTGAGGATTTGGGGATTAAGCATAATATTTTGAAACCCGGTTCGACCCAGGTGGTTCAACCGGTTGAATAGTTCCGAGCGAAAAACGAGTCAATTTAAACCGAGTCATCCGACGGGTTGGGCCGATAAAACGGGTCAAATTAAACCAGGTCAACCCGCCGAGTTTGAAGCATCCCAGGTCAACTCGATTTTCGATGCGTATTAATAGCAAAATATTTCAACGCTTCAATACTTTCCAAATGCATGACTATTTTCCAAATGTACTAAAAGTTTAACCATTTTCAGCATTTTAACATAGATCATTTTTACTTTATATATAGTATAGATATGGACCCACTAAACCAATAATAGCAATTCATTTTTTTTTTATCAAGATTAAAAAAAATCACTTTTCATCTTTCTTTTGAAAATATAATATCTTGTAAACGGTACATCGTTAAGCGACAAAAAGAATACACCACTACGAGGAGAATATTTTTATCTTTCAATAGACGGATACTTCGATATACTTTCGACGAACTTTTTTTTTCGAGTTTTGTTTTACCTTTAAAATTTGCGTCTGGAAAAATCACATGTGATTTATATGTTAGAAATCACATGTGCTTTCACAAATCACATGTGATTTATAAAATCCACGTGATTTAAAAAAAAACAAATCACATGTGATTTTTTCAGACGTAACTTTCAACACTCAAAAAGTAAAAAAAAAAAAAAAAAAAANTTTTTTTTTTTTTTTTTTTTTTTTTTTTTTTTTTTTTTTTTTTTTTTTTTTTTTTTTTTTTTTCATTGTTTATTTTATAAAAAAGTGAAAAGCTAAGATTGATTCATCAGGTATATAAAGAATTTAGAGTATACATTCTTTTCTCTATGCCACATAGCAATTTTATTAAAATAAAAACACGAAATCGTAATCATCTTACATAAAAAAGACACAAGATGTGAAGTGTGAACCTTCCCGCTTAGCCAACCATACATTATTCTATGGAATTGATTACTTATGAGTTTTGGATGTTACGTAAATTTTAAGAGCATCAATTAAATAAGTTGCACATCAATCGAAATGATCCCACTTCTAGAAAAATAGCAAGTGGACTGGTGGATTACCATACCCAACCAAATCGAACTAATTTATCGAATTTAATTCTTTTATGCTTTTCAATGTTCGATAAGCCTAACACTAAACTAAACACATCTACTTTATGGTCACCTGATACCCTGAGTCTTGTGTAATTGAATAACCTTTTTAAACCCAAATAGACTACGGTAGCATCACGGAAGCACACTATATATCGTGCTTTGATTGACTCATTTTCATACACACACACTAGTCAACTTTCCCTTCCTTTTTCTTTTCAAATTTCTAGGATTTTTATGTCCACATAAATAAAAAGATCTAACCTTAAAATGGCATTTATAACAAAAATAAAAGGATTTTAAGAAATATCTTATCCACATAACATAAAAAAAAAAAAATAATAAAAAAAAAAATAAAAAATAAATAAATAAATTGAGCTAATTGCATGAAAATGTATCATACTTGACACATTTTGTAATTCGTGTAACAACGTTATTTTTTGATTATTCAGAGTAAAAAAACAATTTTTTAGGTGTTAATGTGTGTACTTTTTTACCTCCAGCAGGTTATGCAATTGGATCGGGTTACCATCCATGCCACTGTCACGTCATCCAGCTCGCTCTAACTCATTGTTTACCTCACTCCAATCCCATGCTATTTAAAAAAAGTGACAAGTATATTACATTTTTAGTTACTTAATTTGCATATTTAGTAAATATGAATAGTTAAAGCTAAAAGGGAATACTATCGAGGTTGGGAACTAGTTTGTTTGTAAAAGATTTTTGGAAGATTTTATGTTTCGAGTCTAAACAGACCCTACTGCCCAGACCACCTTGTGCATTTTCAGGCCGAGATACCAAGCGACGGACTTAAAACATTTTTTTTTTGAACGGCAATTTGTGGCTACATGGCCCCTAGCCCAGAAGGCGTAGCGAGCCCACACAACCAGGTTGGGTCCAGCCCAGAAGGCAATGACACCCTTCCCTTTACACACGCGAGAGGAAACCCCTATCGCCCTAGACAAGACTCGAACTTGAGACCTTGCTTAGGAGGGTAAAACATTATTTTTAGTGACTAAAGAAAAATAAATAAATAAAATTACAAAAGAAATTACTTAACATTTACATTGATGCAAAAGCAACCGGTTTCAATGAAGCATTGTGCATAAATAGATAAATGAGTAAATGCATCAATTGATCATTTTTAAAATAATTTGTTATTTGAATACTTTTTGCAAGAAAAGAATGTTGTAATATGTTTACCAGTTAAAAAAATCCCTAAAGATATAAACTCAACATTTATTGTGTTGATTCCAAAGAACAACCGGTCTAAACTTATCACTCATATGCAACCTATAGGTTTGATTACCCCGGTTTACAAGATTATGGCCAAAGTCTTCGCAAATGGATTAAGAAAAGTTCTTGTTGATCTTATTAGTAAAAATTAGAATTGCGTTCGTCCCACGAAGACTTATGA
This sequence comes from Artemisia annua, assembly GCA_014162995.1. Taxonomy (NCBI): domain Eukaryota; kingdom Viridiplantae; phylum Streptophyta; class Magnoliopsida; order Asterales; family Asteraceae; genus Artemisia; species Artemisia annua. Next base: position 220,514 of record LBNU01005145.1, read on the forward strand.
TGGATAATGTAATGTTGGTTAACGAGTATGGCACATAATGTCGAAATCAATGCGTCTGGCCTAATTTTTAAGTTGTCAAATTTACTCCTCTTTCTCCTAGGGAGAGTCGGTCGAATACCCTAAACCCTTAGGGTTTATGGTTTTGACGACTTCACGAATCACTAAATACCATGTACTCAACCAATCCATATGTATATGTAGTACACAACCTCTTGACCTATCCTTAACCACGTGAGACACTGAATACAATAATGTAATTCCTTAAAGTGATAGTTATTTTTTGGGTGGAGGAAGAAAGAATCACAAGAATAACCATGCAATCAAGTGATAGTTATTGAGACATACAACCAACTAACCATGTTGACTCTAATATAGATAAGCGCACAAACTTACAAAATACAACTGCAATCCCAAACTCGTAATAGAGAATAAATTATAGTCAGTTCTTCGTTTGAATACTTAATCTAGCCTTGTAATGTGAAGTGAATCTTGATAAGGATCGATCATATGAATGTACTTAAAGTGTTTATTTATGATGTAATTCGGTTTAAGGTTTGTAGGTTTTCTCGACAATGAATCTCGATTGTCTTGGTGAGTATATCTTTGTTGTCTTGAAATGTGTAATCTAGGTTGTCATGAATGCTTAGTATCTCAGTTGTTTCATGATCACATAATCTTGGTTGAAATATCTCGGTTGTCATGAGATAATGATATCTCGGTGGTCTTTGGATAGCAAATCTTGCTGGTCATGTATATCAAATCTCGGTGGTTAAGGAGAGAAAATCTCGGTGTTACATAGAGTGAAAATATTGATGGTTAATGATAGTTTAAATTTCGGTGGTCTTGGATTGGGAGTACCGAGATTATGTAATACTGAGATTTTGAGGAGTATATAAGAGTACCAAAACTGTATGAGTGCTGAGATTTTGGAGTACTGATGACGCTCGAATTATACATATTTTATATAGCGTTATTTGTTAGTTTCTATATGATTTATAAGGACTTTCGATACTTAATTGCATGAAAATACATTTCAGGTCCGATAGACAAAGAACTTCAAGAATCAAGGCAAAGTGTTCACTTCCAAGATAATCTTATGTTAGAGCCTGTCCAAGTTAAAAGAGCGCCAAGCTTATATCCATTGTGCGCCGGTTACGGGGACGTATGTAGTCCTACACAAATATCAGTCAATCAAGTCAAGCACGGCGATCTTATCTCTATTGTGCGCCGGCCTTCAGCTCTATTAATGACCCTTTGGCGCCAAGTAATCTCTTGAAGCCCGCCACTGTTTATCTCCAAGATCGCCGGCATTCAGTGTGAAGCCCGCCGACCGTTCTTCAAGTGCGGCGTACTTCAGTGCCTGGACAGTCAATCCTTGCCTATAAATAGAGCTCCAATTCGCCTCATTTTCATACATCTCTCATCCCAACAACCAACAAAGTTCTGATACTCATTATCTCTCAGATTCCAATCATTGGAGTGATAGAAATAAAGTCAAAGTTCTAAAAGCGTTGAAATACTCTCTAGATATTTATTGTGGTGATCGCTAGTGACGGTAGCTTCTTCATTACATTAATTCAGAAGTATGTTGATCATTTCATACGAAATTACCACTGTAAGCATGATTACTAAAGCCATGTTAGGCTAAACTCCTTATGCTTGCTTGGATATGTTAATATAATAAAGTGGTTTGGTTGTGGTTATGATCTCTTGTTGATTTCTTGTTTATGTTAAGATCTTGCTGTGTTCTAAACTTATCACCATTGTTTATCTCTTTGATTATAATTGCTAATTGGAAAGGGTCGAAAGATTCAAATAGTATTTTATGGTTTTCAACATATGTCTATGTGTGTTGATCAATTGAAGGAGAAATCGCTTTTGTTATGAAATAAACAATAGAGTTTTAAACGTTGCAACTAATTCTTACACTTGTTAACCACTTGTTTAAAGATTAGTATACATAATTCTTGAATCACAACTATTAACTTATGAAACGGTATTTTGACGAAAACAGCTAATCATTTGTTGAAATTACTTAACCACCGAGATCATTATCATATACCATCACTAAGTTATAGCAACTATCCAAGTAATCATATTTGTCTCATACTTGAATTTCACAGTAAAACATTTGCATAAGCTTTCTAAGTCATCTTGATTAGTTAATTGATATATAAGAGCAATCTCAGTCCCTGTGGAACGACCTGGTCTTACCAAATCTCTTTACTATAAACGAGGGTTATACTTTTACCCATGTGTTTTATGTATTATGGAATCGGTAAAATTAGTATTATAAATTTAAAGCTTTCGAAACACATCAAGTACTGAGATTTTGAGTATCTCGGTGGGACCACAAAAATGGGTAGAGTCTTCCTAAAATTAAGGAATACTGAGATTCAAAAAAAGTACCAGGATTTTGAGCCCTAGTAATGAAATTTCGAAACTTTTCCCAAAAATTCGAACAAAAAACGTGTTTTTGCAGGATTTATGTAACACCCCCAATTTCGTGAACGCAACAGAATTCAAACTGGGTGTCACTTCATGACACAACAGTTATAACAATAGAAAACAAACTCTAATTGAGTCGTTTTTAAAAGATTTATCATTCGAATTATATAAATATCAGAGTTTACAAAATGAGGTCCCAGTAGTTTCAAGGTTTACAATTTACATTAAATGAGTCTTTGAATGAAAATAAAATTTATAACCCTCTTGAGTTTTCGTGCTCCTCCGTGTCATAATATGACCCCTCATGAATTAGACATAGGTGATCAGGCTCTATATAATTAAGGACAGATAATGTGATGTTCGGTTTAGTCAAGTAGATTTATGATTCTATCAAAATCGTCAAATTGGTTTATACTGTGGAATTGGAGATAGAAAGTATAATAGATGGAAAATTATCATAACGAGTTTGTTACCGAATAGTAATTCGCCCATAGCGTCTATTAAACTCTAAAGATTATTAGTTCGTAGCATCTTTAAGGTCCTGGTGAGCTTCTCTTGCTTACAGCATATATGCTCTCCCTCGAGCTTTTCCTTCATCATGATTCTTCAATTTCAGGCAGTCCTTCCTGAAATGCCCTACGGTTCCATACTCGAAACATTTTCCCGAGGTCCTTTGGTTTATAGGGTTCCGACAGTCCCTGGTTTGATGACCCAACATCTGACAATTTCTGCACTTAACAGAGCCTCGGCTAGTGTGATATATCTTACATTGGTTGCACAGTGGTTGATTCCCAGCATAACCCCTTCCTTCAGCTGGGGCAGTGGCTGCACAAGCTATGGTATTTTCTTGCCTACGATTCTATTGGTTTTGATGGGTGATTTTGTGGTTTTGGTTGGTGCAGTTGTTATTGTTGCTGCTTTGGTTGTCATCCCATTGTCGCTTGTTATTGTTGTTAGTGTTGGTGGTGGTAGTGGTGTTGTTGTTGTTAGGGTTTTGAATAGCCCCGTATTTTATCACTTGGTCCATCAGTCTCTGAGAGATCCAGATAGCTTCTTACATTGACTATGGATTAAATGAGGTTACATTCCCCTCAAGGCTTCATGGTAATCCTCTGATGAAACATTCTAGTAGCTTTTCATTGTCCGAAACTATGGCTGGGTATAGTGCCCCCAATTCTTGAAACCTATGGATATAAGTGTTGAGGTCATTACCCTTTACGACCAGATTATAGAATTCCGACTCCAATTTCTTTACTTCACTGCGAGGGTAGTATTTTTTGATAAGTAGTTTCTTGAAGTCAGCCCACGTGCTCGCGTAAGCTCTTTCAATTTCGACTGGTTGAGCAAAAGAGTTCCACCATCACAGAGCGTCATCCATGAGTGAAACTTGGTGATTTTGGACTAAATATGGAGCAAATTAATCAAGATGGAAAAAGTCTACTTAAATCAAGGAGATGCACCATATCATTCTAGACAGATACGATGTATCATTATACTTAGATGAATTCGAAGACCATTGCCTGATTTTGAAGAATGCGCCGCATGTAATTATATCATGCGCCACATATGAAACTTTGGTCAACGAAGAAGATCCAACTTGTTCTACTCCAGATACGCCGTATTATACTTTTAACATACAGCGTATCACTATCAAGACTTCACCAAAGACAATCCAAGACGCTGAAGGACATGCGCCGCATAGAGATTCAAAATACGCCGCATCTGAAGACGGTGTACGAATATTCTAGAATAAATTAATCTTAGACCCCACGCAAAGTTATCTAGATGGGCCGCATCGTGCCCTCAGAAAGAAACTATAAATACCCTGATAACGCTCTAATTATACATATTTCTTGAGCATTATTCTATATGTTTTATGATCATTTTATGTGAAATTTTGGTACTTAATAGCATAAAATGAATGCAGATTCACTCTTGGATGATCTGAGCATGAAACACTTAAAAACCTACTATTTCGCCACTTGAAGTGAATAAATAAAGAAGTATTCCATGATTAGCTTTTCATGCAAGCCAAGTGCGTGGGTTTTGCAATAAAGTGCGCCGCACTTACCTCTCGGTCAAGGGAAGTCAAATATATAATATTAAATAAAAATTCGCCGGTCTTACAAATAAAGTGTGCCGTACTTCCCCTGCATTTATGGAACTTTGGCGCCAAGAAAATAAGAAAGTGCGCCACACTCAGAAAGCAAGTGCGCCACACTCAGAAAGCAAGTGCGCCGTACTTCACATATAAGAATGCCTATAAATAGAGTTCATTTGCAAGCATTTGAACTCTCCACTCTATAACCAATTTCCACGAAGCTAAGTCCGAAGTAATACGTGATCCAGAGCCAAGTTGCAGGGGTGAACGAATTAGAATAAGGGGTGTTAAGTAATTGTTGGTGTCGAATTCTTGGTTACTTGTGACACTTGTGTAATCATTTGATCAATCCAATCTGTATGTCTCTTGTTTATTATTTATGTTGGAGTATGCTCGTGTCATAATAACTAATTATATGGCTAGACATATGTGAGCCTATGGGGTCACACACATATACACTTAGGTACTTCTTTTATGTCATATTTATTGTACTTACGACATACAAATAAGCTAACGTAACACGGGAACACTATTGGGCTTCTAATGCATGAGTATAGTACTTAATCCATTGGACTTGAAAACAAAATGGGAAGCCCATTTTGGGCCCAT
>LBNU01005145.1:228168-242715 GCA_014162995.1 Artemisia annua
TACGATATATAAATAACCTTACGTAACATGGAATCACTATTGGGCTTCGAATGACTAAGTTTAGCACTTGATCCATTAGACTTGAAAAACAAATGGGAAGCCCATTTGGAGCCCCATAGTGGCCGGCCATATTGGAAGAATCAAGGGGGTTTTGGTTTTGAAATTTGGTCAAATATATGGGAGAGATTTTCTCCTAATAAGATTAACCACTTACAAAAAACTTCTCCCCCCTCTCTCCCTCTAACTCACGGCTCAAACAAACATCCCTTCTAGGTTTTTTTGTTTTCTTGATCTATTGCTTTGAATCTTGTCTATTCAAAGGCTATAACAAGGTTACGGGGTTAAGGACTAGCATCAAAGGGGTATACAAGGAGGTGTAGTGTGTTTCCATCATAGAAGAGATTGACCTCATTGATCTCTTGGGTTTCTCATTCCATTCGTGGTGGTGTTATTGTTGGTGATTCCCGGTGCACGCTACAAAGGTATAAACATGTTGTGTTTATTTGTTTATTGATCATATGGCTATATGGATCCATTGTTAGGTGATGTTTCCGCTGCGTTTGTATGTTTATTTCATGTTTTATTTTCAGCATCACCTATAGGTTCTAATAACTTGGACACTGCAAGTGATGTTGCACTTTGTGCATTCTTGGCTGATCTCACCACAACTACTCAAGTTCTAAACCAAGATGCTGATCACATTGATTCTGATGATCTGGAAGAAATTGATATGAAGTGGCAAATGACTATGCTGACTTTAAGGGCAAGAATGTTCTTGAAAAGAACTGGAAGGCAACTTAAGTATAATCCACAGGGAAACATGGGTTTTGACAAGTCAAAGATGGAGTGCTTCAACTGCAATAGGAAAGGACATTTTGCCAGAGAATGTAGAGCTCCCAAGAAGAATGTTGACACAACCAAGAAGGCTGCAGAAGAGTCAAAGCCATCTACTGCTTTGGTGTCTTGTGATGGTTTGGGAGATTATGACTGGAGTGACTTGGCACAAGAAGAACCAAACCATGGTCTGCTTGCAGTGACAACTAAAGGGCATAACTTTGCTCTAATGGCTTATGCTTCTTCATCATCTGGCTCAGATTCTAAGGTATCACATGAATCTAATGAATCTTCTTGTTCTTTTAAATCATGTGCTGACACCATAGAAGAACTTAAGGCTAGGAATGAGAGTTTGATAAAAGAAGTTGAGTTTCTGAGACTTGATAACATAGGATATAAAGTAGGCATTTGTTGAAAGGAAACTTGACTATATGAAAGAATGTGAGATTGAGTATGTTCATAGGTTGAACATACAGGATGGAGAAATTGAAATTAAAAATGCTGAAATAGAAATGCTTAAAAGAAAGTTAGTTGAGGCTGAAAAAGCTAGAGATTTAGCAATTGAGGAAAAAGATAAGCACATTATTAGAGTCAATAAACAAAAATATGCTACTTCTTTACTTGATGAACATGATAAAAACATAATTGAATGTCAACTGATGAGAAAGAATAGTGGCATAGGATACAATGAAGTACCACCTCCCATGAAAAGTGCACTTGCACCACCAGGGAAAGAACTGTCATTTGTATATGTTGAAGGGCTTATAAAATCTACAGGAGAATTTAGTAAGTCACTTAGTAATAAACCAGAGGTTGAAAAAATGAATTCTGATGCACCAATCATTGAACATTGGGTGTCAGATAGTGAGGATGAATTAGATGAGTCAACCACTAGGTCAACACAAAGTTCTGATATGTCAAAAAGTGATGCTAGGCTAACACAGTGTGCTAAAAAGGAAGAGATTCCTCAAGTTGTTAAGCCTAAAATTAATCAAGATAAGTTTCTGATGAGACGAAAAATGTTACGTTTTTAGGGGTCGGTTTGAGTCCTAATTCGTATGTTTTTGGTTTGGATTTCACCCAAAGTTGTTTCTTTTCTCATTTTAGGTACTTTTGAAGGGAAAATCACAAAAGAAGCATTTTCGGGCGTTTTCGGAGTGAAAAAGTGCGGAAAACAACAAAAACTCAAAAGACCTTGAAGATTACAGAAGGTGACGCCGTCACACTCTACAAGGTGACGCCGTCAGGAACAAGTGAAGTCCAGAATTGGAAAAATACTCGTGACGGGCCAGAGAGTTCGTAGTGCAATTTGGTGACGCCGTCAACCAAGGCCGTCAGATCTGGAACCAGCAATTATGACCACGTCAAGGAAGGCCGTCAGAAAACCCTAATCGCCGAGCTGACGACGTCACCTATTGGGCTGACGCCGTCAGCCCGCGTTTTCTATATATATAGAACGATTTTCCTTTATTATAGATAACCTAGTGGAACTTTAGTCGAATTTTGGAGTGGAGAACTTTAGGGGTAAACCCTAGTACGTGTATTACAAGCCTTAGAGGGTATCCTAACCCCTCTAACTTGCATGTTTAATCCAAGATAAGTCTTTATTCATACAATATGTCTATGTGTTGTGTGATTTATGCTTGTGCTTGTCTTTCTTTCAACATGCTAGGCTAATTTACTTTGTGTTTGCTTAGATCTAATGAAACCTAACCATTGATTATCATGTGATGTGTATGTTGTGATTGTATTTGGGTGAATGTTTCATCTACGTTAGACTAGAGAAAACTGGCTAATCTCCTATATGGTAACAAGCTTGAACGTCTTTAGAAACGTGAATCGTATGTGCGTTATCGATTTTAAGGTAGTATTTCATGCATAGGTTGCTATCGGTGAGCTCATGATAGGATGCTTGACGTATCGTCATAGAGTGAGGTAGGAACTTATAGAGTTAGGGAATTGAACGCACTCCCTACGACTTGTTAGGAATACACCCGTCATCCACGCAAACTCAACATACTAATTACATGGTAAAAGATAGTTAGGGAGTAATGAAATCTAAGTAAACACTATTCTCCACCACTGATTTTCTCCAAAACCAAAAATACAAAAATATAAGTAGATTAGAAGTAGATAACTTGGGTTAGTTGACTAGCAACTAATTCCGCCCTATCCTCCAAAACCAGAGATTTTACTGCTTTCATAAAACATAAAAATACGAAAAGAATCTTCCTCCACCCTTAGACCTAGATCAGAGTAGCTTTTAGCCTAACGAACACTATTCCCTGCGAGAGAACGATCAATCCCCCGGTACTTGCCACTACTACATCGGTCAGGTACACTGCCTGGTGTGGATTGCAAGCTTCTCGAGATCCCTCGAGAGGTAAAATGTAGTGCGTGTTGCAATCCACATGCATCAGTTTCTAAAACCTGTGTTAGGTCATGCTTTGTCTAAAAAGGTTGTTGAGTACCATGAGATACCTATAGAACATATGAAAAGGTTCAATAACAAGCCTAGGGGAAACCAAAGAAACTTCAATGGCCTAGTCTCAAACAGATTAGGAAATGATTTTCATCTTAAAAAAAAGGCATGTTATAACTGTGGTAGTTTTGAGCATCTTAAAGCCAATTGTGCAAACTATCAAAAGCCAGTTTGGAACCAATATACAAGAGTGAATCATCAAAATTTTTCAAAAAGAGATCACTCTCCTCCCAAAAGAAATATGGTTCCAAGAGCAGTACTATTGAGATATGGTGCTACTAGATCAATTGTTACTGCTCAACCAAAAGGGCCTTTTCAAAATAAAACAACTGGGTCTACTGCTACTTCAAGAGTAAACTCTGCTGCTCAGGCAATTTACTCTACTGCTGTGTCTAAAAAGTTACCAAATACAGTTGTTGGAAATCATTTTTATGCTGTAAAGGCCTCAGCTTGTTGGAGTTGGAAACCAAAATCAAATGCTTTAACTCAAGTTTCCAACAACAAAAGTGCATCAATGGATCTTACTAAATATAACTATGTTGATGCACAAGGCAGATCCAAGTCAGTAATGGCTTGGGTCAAAAAGAGAAACTAATTTCTCTATTTTATGTGCAGGGTAATCTACAACATAAGCTAAAATACAAAGGAATTGTGGATAGTGGATGCTCTGGACATATGACTGGTGACATATCCCAACTTGAAGATTTTGTGCCTATTGATGGTGGACGTGTTGCTTTTGGTAATGATCCTACAGGTGGAAAAATTGCTGGTATTGGTACCATAAAAACAGGAAATTTGAATTTTGAGAATGTGATGTTAGTTAAAGGACTAAAGTTTAATCTCTTTAGTGTTTCACAAATATGTGACGAAAGGAATTTTGTTCTTTTTACTGACACTGAATGTCTTGTTCTTTCTTCTGACTTTAAGTTACCAGATGACAAGTATGTGGTACTAAAAGTTCCAAGAAATGACAACATATACAGTGATCATATAAAGAATATAGTTCCTAGAAGAGATGTAACTTGTCTTTTTGCTAAAGCCACCTTTGATGAATCCAAATTATGGCATAGGAGACTTGGACACTTAAATTTCAAAACCATGAATAAATTGGTAAAAAGTAATCTTGTGAGAGGGTTACCTTCAAAAGTTTTTGAAAATGATGAAACCTGTGTTGCCTGTCAAAAGGGTAAACAACACAGAGTATCTTTTAAGTCCAAAGTTGTGAACACTATTGATAAGCCTTTGCATTTGCTTCATATGGATTTATTTGGACCTGTTTATGTGAAAAGTCTGAATAAGAAGCAATTTTGCCTAGTTGTCACAGATGATTATAGTAGGTTTACTTGGGTATTCTTTCTAGCTACTAAGGATGAAACACCTGAAATTCTTAAGGAGTTCATAACTAGAATAGAAAACCTAATAAATCAGAAGGTTAAGATAATAAGGTGTGACAATGGAACTGAGTTTAAGAATCATACAATGAAACAGTTTTGTGTGGGTAAGGGTATTTTAAGACAGTACAGTGTTGCTAGAACTCCTCAACAAAATGGTGTAGCTGAGAGGAGAAATAGGACATTGATTAAGGCTGCTAGGACTATGTTGTCAGATTCAAAATTACCTATACCTTTTAGGGTTGAAGCAGTGAACACTGCCTGCTTTGTGCAGAATAGGAGTAAGGTAGTTAAGCCTCATAATAAGACCCCTTATGAATTATTTCATGGTAAAAAGCCAATGATAGCTTTCTTCAGACTATTTGGGTGTCCTATTACAATCTTAAATACCAAAGACCAATTAGGCAAGTTTGATGAAAAAGCTGATGAAGGTTACTTTGTTGGATACTCTGTCAATAGTAAAGCTTATAGAGTATACAATAAAAGAACTAGATTTGTGGAAGAAAACCTGCATATTGAGTTTGATGAGAGTAAAATCAATAGTGCACGAACTGGACCAGAATGGTTATTTGATATTGATATGCTAACCAAAACCATGAATTATGAGCCAGTGTTTGCAGGAATGGATACTAACTCTCTTGCAGGTAATCAATCAAATGACTCTGCTACTAAGGAAGCTGATGCTCAAAAAGAGTTTGTGTTGATTGAAAAATTGAGGCTTGGACCAAATATTTCTCCTACACAGGAGGAAAGGAATTCACAAGATGATGTTGTCCAAGATTCTGCAAAAGGAAGTGAAGAAGAGGTTATTAACATTACTGATATTGCAAAAGTGGTTACTGAAGAACCAAATGTTGATGAAGTGGTGGAGAAGTCTATGGAAACAAACTCTAGCAGCAGTCTTCATAACTCTACTGCTCATGAACACTCTGCTGTTGGACCTAGCAACACTACTGCTACACACAAGTTTCCAACTTCTGATTCACAGGGTATATCTCTTGCTGATTCAACATACCCTGATGATTCCACTATACCTGGTTTGACAGAAATCTATGCTGATACTGATGATGAGGCTCTTGATCCTAAAATCTTTGGAGCTGAAGTAGATGTTACTAATTTGGAATCTAGTATTCCAGTTAGTCCAACCAAAACTACAAGAGTTCACAAAGTTCACCCCAAAGAAAACATTTTGGGTGATCCATCATCAACTGTGCAAACTAGGAGGATGACTAAAGAGCAAAAAGATATCTTACACAAAGCTTTCTTTGCAAGATCTCTTCATCAAAGAAACAGTTATAAAGATTTGCAAAACTGTCTATTTGCTTGTTTCCTATCACAAGTTGAACCCAAAAATGCCTATAAAGCATTACAAGATTCAAGCTGGGTAGAAGCCATGCAAGAAGAGCTTCTTCAATTCAGATTACAAGAAGTTTGGACCTTGGTGGATTTGCCTAATGGAAAAAGGGCAATTGGTACTAAATGGGTTTTTAGGTGTAAAAGAGATGAAAGAGGAATTGTGATCAGAAACAAAGCAAGGTTGGTTGCTCAAGGATACACACAACAAGAAGGTATTGATTATGATGAAGTGTATGCACCAGTGGCAAGAATTGAGGCCATAAGACTGTTTTTGGCTTATGCTTCATACAAAGATTTTGTTGTATATCAAATGGATGTTAAAAGTGCTTTTCTGTATGGGGAAATCAAGGAAGAAGTTTATGTGACACAACCACCTGGTTTTGAAGATCCAGATTTTCCTGACAAAGTTTACAAGGTTGAGAAAGCACTATATGGATTGCATCAAGCTCCCAGAGCATGGTATGAAAAGTTATCAACTTATTTGCTGGATTGTGGATATGAAAAGGGTAAAATTGATAAAACCTTATTCATCAAGAAGAACAAAGGTGATATTTTGCTGGTTCAAGTATATGTAGATGATATCATTTTTGGTTCTACAAGCAAAGCTATGTGTGAGGAGTTTGAGAAGATCATGAAGAATAAATTTTCTATGAGTTCCATGGGTGAACTTACATTTTTCTTGGGCTTGCAAGTGAAACAACTGCATGATGGTATATTCATCAGCCAAGATAAGTATGTGGCTGACATTTTAAAGAAGTTTGGATTTGAAGATGCCAAGCCTGCAAAGACAACTCATGAGAAAGATAAGCCATTGATGAATGATGAGTATGGCAAAGAGGTGGATGTTCACTTGTACAGGTCAATGATTGGTTCATTGATGTACCTTACAGCTTCAAGACCAGATATTATGTTTGCTGTATGTGCTTGTGCAAGATATCAAGTCAATCCCAAAGAATCACATCTTAATGCTGTGAAGAGAATCTTTAGATACTTAAGGTATCAACCCAAATTGGGGCTTTGGTATCCTAAGGATTCACCATTTCATTTGGAAGCATACTCAGACAGTGATTATGCTGGGGCTAGCTTGGATAGGAAATCCACAACAGGAGGTTGTCAATTTCTGGGAAGCAGATTGGTGTCATGGCAATGTAAGAAACAAACTGTGGTGGCAAACTCTTCAACAGAAGCAGAGTATGTAGCTGCTTCAAGTTGCTGTGGTCAAGTACTTTGGATGCAAAACCAATTGCTGGACTATGGGTACAATTTTATGAACACCAAAATTTTCATTGACAATAACAGTACATTGTGCATCATCAAAAATACTGTTTTTCATTCTAAAACAAAACATATTGAGATAAGACATCATTTTATCAGAGATTGCTATGAAAAGAAATTAATTCAAGTTGTTAAAATTCATACTGATCTAAATGTTGCTGATCTACTTACTAAACACTTTGATGTGGGTAGATTTCAGTTTTTAGTTGCAAGTATTGGTATGAGAAATCTTTGAAAAACTTATCTCATTGTGTTTTTGTAAAGTTTTGTACAAGCATTTTGCACTGTTATTGGTCTTAAAAGGTTGTTTCTACTGCTGATTATACTCTGCTGCTCATACTTTACTCTACTGCTAGAGTATGACTTAGCAGTATAGTGTTCTGTTTGTGTTTGTGTTTTGGACTAATCTTTTGCAGGGAAAGTTCAAGTGTTAATGATGTTCTTTAGAGCTAATGTACATTCAAAGATTGCACTGAAGTTAAAGAAGAACATAGATACTTCATTAATTATTCAAAGGATGGCCATTACAAGCTATTAAACAGAGATCATCAAGCAAAAGGGAGGTCATTACAAGCTTTCAAAACACAAAAGACAACATTCACACAACCCTAACACCTATTTCATGGGACGTTTTCCTTTGGCCTTGGAGTCTTTCTTCTCTTGTTCTTGGGCAGCATTGGAAAGAGCATCTCTCAAGGATTGGGAATCTGGCATGGTTCTGTTTCTTCCCATGGACTGAGTTGCAACATCCCACACTCTTGGACAAGCTAAGCCTATCACAACTCCATGTGATCCAGAAGGTCCTTCTGCTTGTGGAGATTGAGTCTTAGGAGGAGGAACTGGTGCTTCTGGTTGTGAAGGTTCTGATTGCAAAAATTCCAAATGTTTTCTCAAAGCTTTTACCAAAGCTTTTGGGATTTGTTGAGCCAATTGTGATGGTTGTGCTACATATGGTGGATGAGATGGTTGTGGTGCTTGTGGAGGATGAGCTGGTTGTGGTGACTGGTACTCTCTGTGCCAAGGTAGATACCTTGCATTGATGTCATGCTTAAATTTTCTGGCTTGTTCCTTGGTTCTTCTACCAAATTTGGGTGGTCGATAAGGTGGTAGATATGGTGAAAAAGGTGGATGATTTGATTCTGAGTCTGAAGAGTCTGAAGAGATATTGATTATTTCTCTGTTGTCAGACATTATGCTTATTTTGGAAAAGATTGAAGATTTTGATTAAGTTTTTGTGGTGTTTTTGGAAGTGATTAGGGTTTGCTTAGAAAATCAATTGGATTTGATCCCCTTTTATTGAGAATCAATTGGGTGTTATGGTAATTAATGAGGAGTTGGTGATTGGAATTCAATTTTTGGTAACTGCCTATTATTGAAGAGATTTGGTTCAATTTTTGTCTTTTTGTCCAAGAAAAGTCAAACTACTGCTTGGTTTCATAAGCAGTAGTCAACTCTGCTGCTAGTTGTGTGACTCTGCTGCTGGGTGTCTGCTGCTACAACTTAAAGTCTAGGGACGGTTATTTAACTTCCACTAAGCAGTTTATAACCTAATTGAATCACTTTTTCTATACACATTACCCACGAATTGCAGTTTAGAAACCAACCCACTCTCCATTATCATCCAAATTCCAAATCCCCAAATTTTAAGAACCCTAAATCATGGATATTGATCGAACATGGGCAAAAAGTCATAACATTGTGGCCGAACTTGACACAGATGTTATACCTGCAGAATTCAAAGACATGGCAAACTTTCTTAATGCTACATCCCTTAGGTATGCATTAACTGTGAATCCTACCATCTATGCTGCTCACATCAAACAGTTTTGGCATACTGCCAAAGTCAAAACATTGAAAGGGGAACTCTGTGTGAGGGCTTTTGTTGATGATCAAAAAGTAATAGTTTCTGAAGCCACTATTAGAACAACTTTGCTCTTTGATGATGAAGAAGGAACAAAGTGTCTTGCAAGGAATGAACTTTTTGAAGGACTGGCAGAACTGGGCTATAAGAAGAAAGACAATGGTTTAAAATTTCAAAAAGGTCTTTTCTCAACTCCATGGAAATTTTTAGCCCATACTTTATTACATTGTTTGAGTCCAAAAACAACTGGGTGGAATGAGGTTAATACAACCATAGCATCTGCTATGATTTGTTTAAGCAAAGGAGACCCATTTAACTTTTCAAACATGATTTTTGAAGGAATTGTTTTGAGTGTTAAAGAAAAAGGAAAATCCTTGCTTTATCCAAGGTTTATCCAACTGTTTGTCAATGATCAGATTGAAACAACAAGATCCCATAAAGCTATTTATAAATCTCCAATAATGGGATCTGTGTCTTTTAGTTTCTTGGTCAAGGTCAACAAAGAATTTTCTGGTACAGTTACACCACTTACTCCTTATATGGTGGAACTTATTGAAAATGCTCAGGGTGAAGGATCAGGAACTCCCACTGATTCCCAACACACACCCACTTCTGAATCACCATCTCCACAACCATTAAAGACCTATAAACGTAGGAAAGCCTCAAAGAACACTGAGTTACCCCAGACCAGTGTTAGGATGGATAATGTACCAGATGGGGCTGTCACAGGTGATGGAGGTGACATGTTGGTGAGGGCTAACACTACTGCTACTAGCTTAGCAGCAGAGCAGGATAGTGTTAACATAACTAAGACCCAATCCAAGGCAACATCTAATGTGAATGATTCTTATGAGTCAAACACAGGTGATGGATTCCCTAGCCACATGGAAAACATAGGGGGCTCAGGTGATCAAACTAGGTTTGGTACTGAGTTTGTGTCCCAAGATTCACCTCTCAGGGAAGGTCACACATCCCGAAGTGAGGAGGACAGAATTGAACAAATTGAATTGATGGCACCACCCCTTGTACAAAATGTCAATGTCAATGATTCACCTCTCGGACCAGGTAACACAGGTCGAAGTGATGAGGCTAGTCTGGAACAAATCAAAGTATTGATGGATAAATGTACCACTTTGGAAACCAAGTGTCAAAACTTGGAATCCAAAGTACATGCTCTTGAAGGTCTCACAGCTGCTCAGGGAACCATGATCAATACATTGAAGCAACAAATGGAGTCATTACAACAACAAGTTTCTTCTGCTAACACTGCTGCTGGTTTGGGAGAGGATGCTTCCAAACAGGGGAGGAATGGCACAGGTTCAGGGGAGGAAATTAGGGGTACTAAAAATGTTGCTGGGGTTGAAGTTCAAAATATTGCAAATGATGACTCTGCTGCTCTAATCTCTGCTGCTGAGACCACTGCTATAGAAGACTCTGCTGCTATTGCTTTAGAGACAAATGTTGATGCAGGTGTTATTGATGATGCTGGTTTAGCTTCAGGGGAGGCTAAGGGTGATGATCATGTGGAAAGTAGTGATAATGCAGATATGTATGTGGTGGTGAATAAGGATAATCAAGAAGCTGTGATGGAAAAGATTGCTAAGACTGTTGCTCCAGAGTCTGCTGCTAAAGAGACTACTGCTGATGAAACTATTAGTAACTCTGCTGCTGGATCAGGTGAGAACTCTGTTGCAAATGCTTTGCTAATGCTTCAAGAAAAATCTCCAACTGAACATACATCACAACCACCTCAACCAGAACCAATCAAATCTGCACCATCTCAACCAACATCTCTTTCACAACCAATCCATGTGTCACTATTACCCACAAAAGGAGTGTTGATTAGAGAACCTTCACAAACAATTCCAAAGGCAAAACCAGTTGCTTCAAGCACTGATAAAGGAAAAGGAAAGATAGTTGAAGAAGCTGTTTCTGGTTCTAGTGATGAAGAAGAAGAATATAAGAAATTGCCTAAGGAATATTGGCCTAGAGAGAAGCTTGTGGAGGCTGATAGAGTTTTGGCTATACAGGTTGCTATGGATGACATTGAAATAGAAGGTGAAGATGTTGATGCTGAACAAGCTAGGCTGCTAGCAGAACATGAAGTTCTTGCAGCTTTGAAATCCAGAAGAAGTGAAGAGGGTGAGTCAAAGTCAAAGAATGATGTATATGACTATGAGCCTACACCTGAAGAAGTTGATTATTTGATAAGGAAAAATCCTGAGGTTAACAAGAAAGCCTTAGAAGTTCATGCTGATCTTACTTTAACCACAGAGCAAAAGACTGCACAGCTGCATGATTTCATTGGGATGATTAATGATCAAGCTTTTGACTATGTGTCAAATGTAATCAAAGGCAAGCAAAAGAGAAAAAGGAGGCCTACAGAAGCTCAGATCATTTCCCAAATGAAACATTATTTATGTGCTCAGTGTGGATGGAAAATGAGCCAATTCAGAGGAATGGGACATGATGCAGTTAGGCTTCACTATTATTCTGGGTATAAGAGAAACAAAATGTTTGTTGGAATATGTTCAAAAGAATAGGCTGAATGGAAAAAGAAGCATGATGAGCATATGGCAGCAAGTAAAGAAAGGGCCAAGAAATCAAGAATTGAAGGATCCAAGACTACTGAATTGCCTGGAAAGATTGATGAATCACATCAAAAGATTGCTGATAAGACTGATGATAGATTTTTGGTGGTTGAACCAGATAATATGTTTGTTGAGCCACTTCAAGCTAGACATCCAATTGCAGATAGGGAAATTGCACAGGATGATTTTGGTGAGGCTTGGAAAGTTATCAGAGTTGGAGGTGATGTTGAAATATACAAGGATTTTGAAGAGCTTGTAAGATCTTGTGATAGAACAGATCTGAATACTCTATGGGGAATGACACAAGCTAAGTTTAAATTTGAAGATCCAGTAAGTGTGAAAGCTATGGAGTTATGGATACATTTTCAAAGATTGTATAATCCAGACCCAAGTGACAGATACTGGAGGTTTGAAGCAGATAATATGTCTACATTATGGAAGCATTATAGCTCAAGTGATGTTCATCATATATCTACTCAGGCTAGAGTTGATGTTTTCATGCTTACAGAAAAGGAGTATCCATTGAGAGCTGGAGTTCTTACTGTAATGATTGCTTCTAAGGTTAGATGTGAAGAAGTAACTCCTCACCTTCAAGACTTACTTGACAGAATAGTGCAGCAGAATTCTAGAGAGAGTGAGAAGCTGAGAAGAAGATAGAGTGTTTGGAAGCATCCTCCTGGTGTTTGTTTGAGCTTGTAAGAAACTTGCATATTTTCAGGGAAAATATCAAGTTTAGGGGAGGATTGTTGGGTTTTGAAGTAACTCTACTTCTGGGTGCTACACTGCTGCTAGTTAGTCAAGTCTGCTGCTAGTGTCAAATCTCTACTGCCAGTCAAGACTACTGCTGAGACTCTACTGCTGGAAGAATACTGCTAAGACTCTGCTGCTTATGTGATAAGTTTATGTACGAATGTTTGTATTTATAGTATAGATATTATGTAATATTCTATAATGTTAGAAGATTATAGTCTTGGGTAGGAAGTCGTTTGTAAGCCTGTAGGGTTCCTTGGTGTATAAAAGGAGATCCTAGGGTTAGACTAGAGTACGTATTATTCTAGCATTGTATTCACTTCAAGGATGCAAAACCCTAGCACTATTCAGGGTGCTCGTATTCAATATATTGAAGTGTTTAAGTGGTGATATAATTGTGTTTGTGTTCCTCTTAAGTTAATCAGTAAATTCCGCGTATTGATTAAGTTTGTTACAAGTCAGCTTCTATACATTATTGTCTTGGTTTATCTAAGATAGTAATACTAGATCAATTGCTCAACTGGGATCAACACATCCAGAGTTTTATGATGTCTGGGAAGTTGCATCAAAGTATGCAATCAAAGATTATGAGGTAAATAATTTAAGGAATGACTTTTGAAAATTATTTTTTAAGTGTAATTTATTTTTCTGTTTTTAAATTTTCAGAAAGATCAAAGTTCAGATACAGACGGGAATAATATGAAGTTAATTTATCTGACAGATGAAAAGGAGATGATGGATAAGCTTACAGATGTGAATGATCAAAGTAAATTGGTATTTTTATTTTCTCTATAACTGTATTTTTAATTACAATTTTTGTAATTAATCTAAAACAATGTTTTTATATGTAATCTTTTCAGGTAATGTTTGCAGCAGAAGCACTCAATGAATTAAGTAATCCTCAAGTAAGTATTTTTTAATAATAATAATATAATCTTTTTTTAAACTGTATTTTGATTTTAATACCTAATCTAGTAACTATTTTTTAATAATAAATCTGTAATTTTTATATGTTATAGGATATCATTGATTGTCCTGAGCCAATAAGTTTTTTTCCGGGGAGTTTATCAAGTGATGATGATCATTTTGAAGATGATGATGATCATTTTGAAGATGATGATTCTTATGAATCTGAAGATATAAAATCTATTGAAGATGATGATTTTGAAGATGAAGACTCCTATGAATCAGTTCATACTCAAGTATTGTATTGAAGATGATGATTTTGAAGATGATGATTTTGAAGATGAAGACTCCTATGATTCTTATGAATCTGAAGATATAAAATGTATTGAAGATGATGATTTTGAAGATATTAATAAGGTAATATTTAAAATAATCAATGGTTATTTTTTTATTATACTATTTGTATTCAGTCTCTTAATACAATAAATGTTATTTTCAAACCCCATATGAGAAGTGGCGCTGAAACTCTTCAAAATTTAATCAAAGATGTTAGTAAATGACATATTGTTTTATGGATATTAATCATCTGTATACATCTTTTTAACTTTTAATTGTTATTTCCAGGCAGCTGATTCAGTACATAATAATGAAGATTTAATCGATAAAGTGAATAGACAAAGGAATCCGACAGTTGCTATGAAATCCCCATTCAACATTAGAAAAGTTAATATTCTTTGTAAATTAAATAAGAGAGAAAAGTCTGTTTTAGAGTTGATAAAAAAGAAGAATGCCAGCAATCTTGTGTAAGTTTCTATCATTTTAATTTTTATTAAGTTTTCTATCAAATGTGCTTTTTCTAAGAATCTTGTTAATAAAACAAAACATGTTACGTCAAACATCATAGACATTTGGGCTGTTGTTTTGAATGAAGTGGAAAAATTTAGAAGTCCTGGATCGGTTTTAAGATTATTTTTCACAACCCAGGCAATGGTATGAATTTATCGTTTTTTTTTTTTTTTTTTTTTTTTTTTTTTTTTTTTTTTTTTTTTTTTTTTTTTTTTTTTTTTTTTTTTTTTTTTTTTTTTTTTTTTTTTTTTTTTT
>LBNU01005149.1:9340-21045 GCA_014162995.1 Artemisia annua
TATATTTTGCACAGTGATTATATACGTTAATGTAATATATATGCTATTAAATTGGGTATTCCTTAATATTATGTATCAAAATTATTAACCGCTTGTTTTTTGTACAAGACTTTAATTAGATAATTAGGCTACCAAGGCAATCAATACAACAAAAAAAATACACTCTTTTAACATTAGATGTTAGTAAACCACAAACTTTATGAAGGACTCCGTTCAGAGATTATAGTGACATAGACAGACAAAAACTACGAAAGTTGCATTTATATGTATATATATGTGCAGCTAAATGATGCCGAATAAAACATCTAGATTATATAAAGGATAAGCACAAGGAGTCTAGTTTAAACTCTAGAATATCTTAATCTTATCAGTTCATTGTTGCGGTAACTATAAGCTACCTAATCTCTTATAATTGTGTAGCACCTTCGGTGTATAAATGTACATCAATCTCGAGCAACGAAATCAACCTTTTCACATACAAACTATATTACCTCTATAGATTATTTATCCCAGAACAAGAAGAGTATATACCAAGCCGTGGGAGAGATGAGACCAATAGAATAACTAATATTTTAGCTACAAAATGATAGATTATCGAAAGCAAAACTGAAGAAGATGTAGGGAAGTTTTGACAACCGATACAACATTAAACTGATAACAATTTTTTTTTTTTTTTTTTAATTATTATTATTATTATTTTTTTTTTGCATTAAGGGTCTTTACAAAAAATATTCAAACTATCTGATACCAAAAAAATATTCATACTAGCTGATACCCGGTTCCTTTTACTATATTCGTTAGTACTCGGGAAATTTCTTTTTAAGGGTCTTTACACACCTTTTCTTTTTGACTCCTAGACCAGAATACATTGAACTAAGTGAGCTTACCCCGTTTTGGGTTGTTGAAATTTGATTTAAGTAAAAATACCACATTCACTGTCTAGAAATTCTTTGCTCAAATGATTAACGTAAGGCCACAATTAAGAATTTCGAGGATTGCTCTGCCCAAATCTCTTAGAAAGAGTGAACTCGAGATTTCAGGTCATTGGGTGTGGAAAATAAAAACTACATATATTCTCAACTTCCTCTGGCATGATGACAATTTGAGCAACTTAAGAAATATGTAGTTGAATACCTTCATAATGATGATGTGAACTACATATTTAGAGCTATGAGCGACTTGAAGGGTTTGAGGCTTTGAGCAACTACTAAACTAGGACTATACTTATAGGTTACTTTATTCTTCCTATTTGTAGTTTGCATGCAGCTAACATCTCTGTTATACTCCCTCCGTCTCAAATTATAAGTCCACTTTCATATTTCACAAAGTTTAAGAAAAGTGGGGCCCTTACAATACTAACCAATAAAAATTCATTCTCACCCACTTACAAACATTTTGATTGGTTGAAATCAAAAGTGGACATTAATTTTGGGACAACAAAATCAAGCAAAGTGGACTTATATTATGGGACGGAGGGAGTACCATTTTGATGCTATGTTAGACACAAAGTGTTTGATCAACATCTATTAATGTTATCGATCATACACTTATTATATTTTGGTATGATTGCTACCTCTAAATGTTAAGACAGGAAAGTTTATATCATTCTATAGGGTCTTATCAAGTAATATGTAATAAATAAAGGTACAAAGGTAGTTAATACGTTGTTTGTTTAGACATTTAGTTGGAGGGTATAAATACCTCATATCTCTCTCTCTCTCTCTCTCTCTCTCTCTCTCTCTCATGTGTGTTCACGTTTTTGGGTAGTTTCACAGAAGTTCACAGGAAGTCTTTGTTTTTTGTTTTTTTTTTAACATTTTTCTTGGCAAGATAAAAGTTTCAATTTAAGTTGCAGTTTGAAGTGGTGGTAGTAACTTCCATTTGGAAGGGCCTTTTTTTTAGCCTTTGATGTATCGGGCTCAAGCCCGTGTAGCCCTAGTCTAGAATGTACCGAAGATCTCTATATAAATGTACATTGTAATTGTGATAATCATCAATAATAAAACAATATCAAATTGGCAAAATGCTATGCAAGATGAATACACCGCACTTATTAAGAACAAAACTTGGACTCTTGTGCCCCGACCCACGGATACCAACATTATTCGTTGTATGTGGCTTTTTCGCCACAAGTATTTGGCTGATGGCACTCTTAGTCGCTACAAGTCTCGTCTTGTGGCGAATGGTAGTAATCAATGAGTGGGGGTTGATGTGGATGAGACTTTTAGTCCGATGGTTAAACCGGGTACTGTTCGGACTGTTCTGATTTTAGCTACTTCTCGACATTGGCCGATTCATCAGCTTGATGTCAAGAATGCTTTCTTACATGGTGATTTATCTGAGACAGTTTATATGCATCAGCCTCCGGGGTTTCGGGACTCTGTGCATCCTGATTATGTATGTTTACTGCAGCGGCCTCTGTATGGGCTCAAGCAGGCCCCTAGAGCTTGGTTTCAGCGATTTGCATCATATATCACTCGGGTTGGGTTTTCTCAGAGTCGTTGTGACTCATCATTATTTATATACAGACATGGGACGGACACAGCTTACTTGTTGTTATATGTTGATGATATTGTTCTCACAGCTTCTTCAGAGAGTTTGTTACAGCGAATTATTGGATCCTTACATCAGGAGTTTGCTATGACAGATCTGGGTCCGCTTAATTATTTTCTGGGTATATCTGTTACACGTGATTCTTCAGGGTTGTTTTATCTCAGAAGAAATATGCTATTGAGGTCTTGGAGAGAGCACATATGGTTAACTGTAATCCCAGTCAGACTCCTGTTGACACTGAGTCTAAACTGGGGGATGATGGTGATCCGGTCTCTGACCCTACTTTATATCGAAGTCTTGCATGTTCTCTTCAATATCTCACATTTACTCGCCCGGATATATCTTATGTAGTTCAGCATGTTTGCCTTCAAATGCATGACCCTCGGGAGCCCCATCTCCCGGCTCTCAAACGGATTTTGCATTATGTTCGGAGTACCTTAGACTATGGGTTACAGTTGTTTGCTTCATCTACTTCATCATTGGTTGCCTATTCTGATGCGGATTGGGCTGGTTGCCCTACTACTAGGAGATCGACTTCAGGCTACTATGTCTTCCTTGGCAACAATCTTCTATCTTGGTCCTCTAAGCGACAACCGACTCTCTCTCGTTCTAGTGCAGAA
Organism: Artemisia annua; assembly: GCA_014162995.1. Classification (NCBI taxonomy): domain Eukaryota; kingdom Viridiplantae; phylum Streptophyta; class Magnoliopsida; order Asterales; family Asteraceae; genus Artemisia; species Artemisia annua. The sequence goes on from LBNU01005149.1 coordinate 12,514, forward strand.
GCAGAGTACCGTGGGGTTGCCAATGCTGTTGCCGAGACTTGTTGGATACGGAATTTACTTCGTGAGCTACACACACCTCTATCTTTCGCTACGCTTGTCTACTGTGATAATGTTAGTGCTGTCTACTTATTGTGTAATCCAGTTCAGCATCAGCGTATGAAGCACATAGAGATTGATATTCAATTTGTTCGAGACTTTTTTGCCACTGGTCAGGTTCGGGTTCTCCATGTTCCTTCTCGTTATCAGTATGCAGACATCTTCACAAAGGGTTTACCATCTGCTTTATTTGAGGAGTTTCGCACCAGTCTCAGCGTCCGGTGTCCTTCCGCTCCGACTGCGGGGGAGTGTTAGCCTTTGATGTATCGGGCTCAAGCCCGTGTAGCCCTAGTCTAGAATGTACCGAAGATCCTATATAAATGTACATTGTAATTGTGATAATCATCAATAATAAAACAATATCGTTACCCAATATAGTTGACACTTTTGAAGTGCTTGGTCGTTTATATTCTTGGGGTAGTTTGTTCAAGTGATGATCATATCTTGGGTATTGCCAAGTTCAGTTTCAGTTTTTTGTTCAAGAATGCATCGAAGATTTGCCGTCAAGGTTTCACAACAGTTGGAATTTTGGGTCTTATGCCATTTGGTTTTTTTGGCTGGCTAGTTATGAGGCGTTCATTGATATGTTATTTGGTCGATCAGTCCAAAGCATTATCTTTTGTCAAGCTTATAGCGTTTCAATGGGAACTTGAGCAAAAAGTATGTCATGCTTCTCAATTTCACATTTGGATTGATCAACCTTGGATTTTCATTGATTGTTTAGTTAGTTTCATCAAGTGTAGTTAGTATTGTTGTTGAGTTAGTTTTTGTGGTCAAATTTTGTTATTTGTACTTCAACATTGTTGAAGCTTCATTTATATATATAACTTCTGTTTTGCCAAAAAAAAATGTGTGTTCACGTTATATTTTTTCTAGATTAACGTATGACTTATGATTATTATGGGAAAATATATGGCCTTCGTTATAATAGAATTGTAATCAAGATGCGTAAAAGGAAAATAATTATACTTGATGACTCATAAGGGTTAAACTAAAATTTATTTGGCGAAGTTGTAGATCACATGCTTTTTTAATCAAACAATCATAATAAAATAAGATTTATTTGACAGGGCAAATTTATAAAGAAAGAAGGAAGTAAACTTAAGTAGAGTATGTTTTGATTATAGATGTAACTTTGTTTTGATTTTATGGCAAACTATAAATCAGAAGTCTCTTAATATTGCCATACACCACTACAAAAAATAGTTAAATTCTTAACGGTTATTTTTCTACGGTACAACCAACCGTGGACTTTTTTCTTTTATATTTTGCCACAATTATAGATGTCACAAATATATTAAAATGATCCCACATATAAGTGTGAATAAATTTCAAAAGAGCCACACTTATAAGTGTAAGAAAAACAAATTATAAGAAAGCCACACTTAATTGTAGACATCTTTTGCAATTTTGCCACACCTATAGGTGTGGACATTCGAAGAATGTTTCCATACTTTTAAGTGTTAACCATAGACATTTGGATAATATCTCCACACTTATATGTTGCGGAAAATTTTCACACCCATTATTGTCACACTTGAGCAAGCGTGGACCCTATAATTTTACACATTTTTAACCGTGATGCTCAGACTAAGAGCAAGCGTGGACAATTTAACTAAACTTTTGTAGTGCACCCATCATAATTACTTAGAGCAGCAGATTAACAAGCTTAGAAGAACAAATGAAGAGTTTCAATTTCCTTAGAGTATTTGTTCTCCTGGCAACTTTCCCATTCTAGAACAGTAATGCTCAGACTTGCAAACCTAGTGGTGGAATACGAGGAATAAAACCAACACCTGCACAGTGCAACCAAGAGAATGATTTCCTACTTATAGCCCTTCCTCACAGGCTCACAGCCTCAGATCTCTCATCTATATCCTCTTTCAAAGATTTTAACTGTTTTATAATGTCAACTTTTTCCTTCTCGGCTTTTGACTCATCGACGAGTTCTTTTAATGTCTTTTTACTTCTTGCTCTCCTATACATACATCAGTGCATACATTGTTGCAAAAAAACAGAGGCCTAAAAGGCTGATAAATCGCCGTGTAAGCGATCTTCGGCCCTTGATCTGTGCAAATTGCCCAAAAAATCGGTCTATGATGATCAATGGAGGACAAACTCGCCAAGAACTTGCAAATCTCACAAAAAATACCCAAAACTCATCGGAAACAAGTTTAATCACTTTTAGTCATTGTTTATATCTATTACAAGTTGTTTTTCTAAGGAAAATCTTTGCGAAAATACTTAAAACTCGCCGAAAAGGCCAATCCGATCAATCACATATTAATCATCGCCTAGACCAATTAAAAGCTAGAAGGGGATCAACCGACAAACTACCAACTCACAATTTTTGCAAACCTTAGTACATATGAATCGTTTGTTAGTTCTATTTTAAATCACAACAAAGCTAGAGTGCATTAAATTTTTCCAGAGCCATAGTAGGAACCATAGTCACATGGAACGCGGATCGCTCCGGTACGGGATCGGGGATCGGGATCGTGGTTCGGTAGGCATCTAAAATTCGGTTCGAAGGGGGGTAGGTTCATTTGGGATCGCTTCGGTACAGTGTACCAAGTAATGTGGTACGATGTACCAATGTAGCTAATAACCAACATATTTTTATAAATTTGAAATCCAAAGTTCCAAACATTCATAATATAATACTAATCATATTCTCATAATTCATTCAAAGAAGCATAATAAAAAAGTTTTACCAAACACCATTCTTACAACTTTGTGCTAATGAAAATAAGTTATGTGACAGAGAATGATATCTTGAGACCTTCCAAAATAATGTTTATTGACAGAGCATCTTGTTCCAAAATACCTATAAGGAAATCATAATTGACAGAGAAATATATTCACTTTATAAATAGAAGTATATATTTGAAATCATGAAAGCTCACAAAATTAATGTAGATAAATCGCGAATCGAATTTAATTGGAACGCGAATCGGAACTAACTGGATCGCGAATTGCTCAGGTCCGATTCGAATATCAATTAAATTCTGGAACGCCATTATCACCGATCCAAGTCGCGATCCCGGTCGATCCGGATCGATTTCGTACCATGTTTTGGATCGAACGAACTGGATCGCAATTCGTGGCTACTGTAGCGAATTATGTGACTATGGTAGGAACAATCAGTAATGTTGAATTTTTAGTAGAGGGTCCTTATAGGTAATGTACTCTTGGCGGAAAATGATAGGAATAAGGGAAAATGGCATCGTTTTTTTTAGATAACACTCGATCTCATCTCATAATACATAATCACAACCTACAAGAGATAAAAAATAAATAAATAAATAAATAAAAAAAGTCCCAAATGGGAACAATCCGAAACTAACCTATATAAGGTTGTTTTCGGACGGGTATTTAACTAAAGGGCTATGATTTTAACTTAATTTATACTAAATGCATGAATGTTACAGTAGTATATGTTGTTTATATGTTAGCTTAAATTTTTAGTTAAATTACCTTACTTCAACAGATTAATATTAGCTAGCTATTAGCAAGACATGTAATAAATTCTTCAAATGTGCCTATATATAAACAAACCATCAAAATTAACAAACAAAGCTTCGAATAAACCCAAATTTACTGATATATGAACTTCGTATTATCAAATATACTAGATAAATAGTAAGCTTAGTTAAAACCGAATGTAGCTTTTAAATTGAGATTGAGACAACAACGATTCTTGAGTTTAAGGTTCTTTTTGGAGCATTTAATGCGTTTTTTTAGCATGTTCTAATGTATTTAGGAGAGATTATAATGTGTACTTCATGTTATCAAATATACTAGATGAATAGAAAGCTTAGTTGAAACCGAACGTACCTTTTAAATTGAGATTGAGAAAATATAGATAATTGAATTTGAGATTTTTTTGGAGCATTTATTGTGTTTTTTTAAGGTTGTTTTTAATATATTTAGGAGAGATCTACAACATATAATGTGTAGTTGCAAGGCTGTAGGAAGAAGTAAATATATCGGTTTTTTTGGAAACTACCAATCTATGTCAGGGGAAGGATAAAAAGATAGCCACTAAATACGTTGATTTATCTAAAACAACCAACCTAATTAAATTTTGAATTAGTTAGATCAGTATTTATCCTAACAACTGATCTATATGTTGACAACCCCCTCTTTTTCGTTATGTAGATCACATATTCATAAAACCGTTCTTTTTGAAGAAATCTATTTAAGCTTTTTTGTAGTAGTGTATATGCCCATTATTATATTAGTGATCTCATGTTATAATAACTAGCAGTCTAAGAAAAACCTCCTTTCTGGCGAAAAAAGTGAAACCCGATACCCTAGCATCCCTTACCGAATCTTTAAACTTTTTTATTATCCATTCTCCACTATTGTGCCTTAAATTAGTTTAATATTTTAAGGATCTATCGTGGGTTGTGATACATAAATTGTTTAAGCATCTTTAGGATTTTTGGTTTGCTTCGCTATCTTGTCTTGTTTGCATGCATTATTATAGCTCAATTATATCCTGCTTGTAATTCAAGGTCAAGATCTAGTGTAACACCCCCATTTTCACATACCGCAGCGGATGTTAGGTATGGGGTATTACTTCATGGTAGAATAGTCACAGTAATAGAAAACGACTTGAAAAGAGACATTTTTAGAAAATGAGTTATCATTCATTAAAATATCAGAGTTTTTACAGTAAAAGATATACTTTTACTAAAGGAAAGGTCCCAAAGTCTATGTGAAATGTTATGTTTAAATGATAACCGGTTCGAAAGTCCTCCAAGTCCAGTGCCACTCCGTGCCATAAGTTGTACAGTTACCTAAGATACATGCTTAAAGAGTCAACCCAAAGGTTGAGTGATATTCATAGGTTTTAGTTAAAAATAGTGTGAATACGAGTTTAGTAGGTAGAAACCATATTTAAATAGTTTTTGTCAGTATTGTATGATCAGTACAATACTGAGGAGAAAGGGTTATTGCACTAAGCTCATGAACCACACGTTAACAGGTCCAAATCATGGGGTCTGCAGACCAAACCATGATGGGACAGAAAGGATAACTTGCCAAAGTTAATCCTTTAGAGAGGGTTCAAATATAGTACTTATTGGTACCCAAGACACAGGAAAACCAACGGGAGTTGTCAAACTCCAATAGATCTATCAACTATATTCGCGTTCACTCGCAAGTGATTATGGTTCATGAATTTAGATATTTAGTGGTGGCAGATTAGTAACACTGGGCTTTAGGGAAATCCGATTAATGTAAAAAGTGACTCGGAGATTAGACTGCTCACTCACGTATCCTGGGGGTAGTGTTTGGTGTGTGTGTGTGTGTATGTCAAATCCTAGTTATCTCATTTAGGTTTCACAAATAATTACTCTTAGGGTTTCTAGATTTAGTTACAACGTAACACCGTTCGGGCCATCATAATTCAGAAGTATATAACCCCTTACATGAAGCTCCCTAGTATTGTGTTATGTCATAACATAACACCGTTCGGGCCATCATAATCCAGAGGTATATAACTCCTCACATGAAGCTCCCTAGTATTGTGTCATGTTGTTAAGTACTAGATTTAAATATAACGCATCACCATTCAGGCCATCATAATTCAGAGGTCATATTGTAGTAAACGTTTGAGGAGCCAAGGCAATTTAAATTGTAAACCCAGCAAACTTGTCAAAACGAATACTCAAATAAAGCCCCTCACATGAAGCTCCCTAGTATTGTGATACGTCATATAAAAAGATAGTACTTTTACTTCATTTAAACCTTTAAGTTTATAAGTTGACACTATTTATCCTTAAGTTATAAACTTTTACGAAACTAGTCCTTTATGTTAATAACTTGAAAAGCTAGAAGGGGATCAACCGACCAACTACCAACTCGCAATTTTTGCAAACCTTAGTACATATGAATCGTTTGTTAGTTCTATTTTAAATCACAACAAAGCTAGAGTGCATTAAATTTTTCCAGAGCCATAGTAGGAACAATCAGTAATGTTGAATTTTTAGTAGAGGGTCCTTATAGGTAATGTACTCTTGGCGGAAAATGCAATCTCATAGGAATAAGGGAAAATGGCATCGTTTTTTTAGATAACACTCGATCTCATCTCATAATACATAATCACAACCTACAAGAGATAAAAAATAAATAAAAAAAGTCCCAAATGGGAACAATCCGAAACTAACCTATATAAGGTTGTTTTCGGACGGGTATTTAACTAAAGGGCTATGATTTTGACTTAATTTATACTAAATGCATGAATGTTACAGTAGTATATGTTGTTTATATGTTAGCTTAAATTTTTAGTTAAATTACCTTACTTCAACAGATTAATATTAGCTAGCTATTAGCAAGACATGTAATAAATTCTTCAAAGGTGCCTATATATAAACAAACCATCAAAATTAACAAACAAAGCTTCGAATAAACCCAAATTTACTGATATATGAACTTCGTATTATCAAATATACTAGATAAATAGTAAGCTTAGTTAAAACCGAATGTAGCTTTTAAATTGAGATTGAGACAACAACGATTCTTGAGTTTAAGGTTCTTTTTGGAGCATTTAATGCGTTTTTTTAGGTTGTTCTAATGTATTTAGGAGAGATTATAATGTGTACTTCATGTTATCAAATATACTAGATGAATAGAAAGCTTAGTTGAAACCGAACGTACCTTTTAAATTGAGATTTAGAAAATATGGATAATTGAATTTGAGATTTTTTTGGAGCATTTATTGTGTTTTTTAAGGTTGTTTTTAATATATTTAGGAGAGATCTACAACATATAATGTGTAGTTGCAAGGCTGTAGGAAGAAGTAAATATATCGGTTTTTTTGGAAACTACCAATCTATTTAACACGATTCGTGTTGTGGGCTGACATGTCAGGGGAAGGATAAAGAGATAGCCACTAAATACGTTGATTTATCTAAAACAACCAACCTAATTAAATTTTGAATTAGTTAGATCAGTATTTATCCTAACAACTGATCTATATGTTGACAACCCCCTCTTTTTCGTTATGTAGATCAGATATTCATAAAACCGTTCTTTTTGAAGAAATCTATTTAAGCTTTTTTGTAGTAGTGTATATGCCCATTATTATATTAGTGATCTCATGTTATAATAACTAGCAGTCTAAGAAAAACCTCCTTTCTGGCGAAAAAAGTGAAACCCGATACCCTAGCATCCCTTACCGAATCTTTAAACTTTTTTATTATCCATTCTCCACTATTGTGCCTTAAATTAGTTTAATATTTTAAGGATCTATCGTGGGTTGTGATACATAAATTGTTTAAGCATCTTTAGGATTTTTGGTTTGCTTCGCTATTTTGTCTTGTTTGCATGCATTATTATAGCTCAATTATATCCTGCTTGTAATTCAAGGTCAAGATCTAGTGTAACACCCCCATTTTCACATACCGCAGCGGATGTTAGGTATGGGGTATTACTTCATGGTAGAATAGTCACAGTAATAGAAAACGACTCGAAAAGAGACATTTTTAGAAAATGAGTTATCATTCATTAAAATATCAGAGTTTTTACAGTAAAAGATATACTTTTACTAAAGGAAAGGTACGAAAGTCTATGTGAAATGTTATGTTTAAATGATAACCGGTTCGAAAGTCCTCCAAGTCCAGTGCCACTCCGTGCCATAAGTTGTTCAGTTACCTAAGATACATGCTTAAAGAGTCAACCCAAAGATTGAGTGATATTCATAGGTTTTAGTTAAAAATAGTGTGAATACGAGTTTTGTAGGTAGAAACCGTATTTAAACAGTTTTTGTCAGTATTGTATGATCAGTACAATACTGAGGAGAAAGGGTTATTGCACTAAGCTCATGAACCACACGTTAACAGGTCCAAATCATGGGGTCTGCAGACCAAACCATGATGGGACAGAAAGGATAACTTGCCAAAGTTAATCCTTTAGAGAGGGTTCAAATATAGTACTTATTGGTACCCAAGACACAGGAAAACCAACGGGAGTTGTCAAACTCCAATAGATCTATCAACTATATTCGCGTTCACTCGCAAGTGATTATGGTTCATGAATTTAGATATGTAGTGGTGGCAGATTAGTAACACTGGGCTTTAGGGAAATCCGATTAATGTAAAAAGTGACTCGGAGATTAGACTGCTCACTCACGTATCCTGGGAGTAGTGTTTGGTGTGTGTGTATGTGTATGTCAAGTCCTAGTTATCTCAGTTAGGTTTCACAAATAATTACTCTTAGGGTTTCTAGATTTAGTTACAACGTAACACCGTTCGGGCCATCATAATTCAGACGTATATAACCCTTTACATGAAGCTCCCTAGTATTGTGTTATGTCATAACATAACACCGTTCGGGCAATCATAATCCAGAGGTATATAACTCCTCACATGAAGCTCCCTAGTATTGTGTCATGTTGTTAAGTACTAGATTTAAATATAACGTATCACC
>LBNU01005149.1:21607-43360 GCA_014162995.1 Artemisia annua
GAGTAGGTAGGGGGCTGGAGAGGCGGTGGTAGGGTGTTTGTGGTGGTAATTTTGACATATAGGCTTTAAAATGACAAGTGGCTTACAAGTAGGTGCATAAGCTACTTGTAAGCTACTATGGAGGTGCTAGGGTGCTTTCTAGGGATGACAAGGAGCTGATGAAGCTACCTTGTAGGTTGCTTGAGGTTCTAGAGGTGCTTAAGGTGCTAGTTTAGTCTTAGTTTTAGGCTTAATCAAGGTTTAGGGTTAGGTTTAGGATTAGGGTTTTAGATTAAGGATTAGTACCTATATTAGGGTCCTAAGATTTATTAGTGACTAGGATTAAGGTTTAGGTATCATTCCCTAAGTGGTTGTGGCTTATATTAAAGATTCGGGAAGGTTTAGACCTAGTTTCGGGAACTAAATGACCTAATTAGGGTTATGTGCCTAAAGGACTTGTACCTAAGCTCTAAAGGGTTGTACTAGGGTTTATGGGTGCTAAGATATCCAAAGTTGCTAAGGTAACCAATACATAAGCCTTGAACACTTTCAAACTAGTTTGGATAAGCAATTAGGGTTTTAGAAATAACCGTATACACACGTAGGGCTCAATTAGGGTTTGTGATAGATATAATATACTAGAGTGATAGAATACTTAGTGAAATGATGTTTAGAGAGTCATGCATGCAATGAGTATGAAATAAAAGAAAAAATTTACCTGTGAAAATATAGGTATTGTAGTGGAAATGATATTGATGAAAATTATGGGTTGTTACATCTAGCTCACTACGTTATTTACTATAACCGTAATATCTATTTAGAATACTATCATGTGAGTTTTTATTAGTGCGTTGTTTTAAACCCTAGTTCTTATTAGGGTTTCTACGTTAATTTGAAGATAGACGTTACTCGTTCTTCGTGTTTTTGATTTTGTTTGCATGGTTTGATGATGAAAGCGGGATTTTTGGATTCGGGAGGAGGAGGTGAAAAAAAGAAGAAGAATGGTAATGATTCGATTGGTGCTAGTTTGGATCATGTGACTATGGAGTCCACTGTGTTGCATGATCATATAAGTGGTCTGGATAGGGATGGGGCGGTTAATACTAATAAGGCGACTGATCTAGGGGCTGAACATACAAGTACTCAATCGACTCCTGCTCCTTTATCAAGTGGCTGCTCTTCCTAAGACGAGTTTCGATGTAGCTTTGCAATCACAAAAGTTTGGTACACATGGGGGACACGAGTAATTCTAGCGGGAGTGGTAATGTAGTTGCAAATTCTCTTAAAAACTCTTCTAATGAATGTACCACAAGTGTTTTGAAACAACCCCAATCTACGAATGACCCTAATAAGAAGCTGGTTTCATATGCGGGTGTTACGTCTACTTATTCTAAGAAGCATAAATCTAATTTTCGTAGGCTGGTGTGTAACAAGAAATCGAATGATGTGAATTTTTCTGTTCCTATGAAAGTGGTAGAAGAGGTAAATTCTAGATTTGAGAATACGTTATATGGATATTTTTTTGGTAAACGTATTGCTTTTTCGGTTGTTGATTATTATGTGCGCAATGCGTGGGCTAAGTATGTCATTCAAAAGGTTATGATGAATGCAAAGGGCTTCTTCTTCTTTAATTTTACCTCTCACAAAGGTGTTGAAGATGTACTTGAGAACGACACGTGGATGATTAGGAATGGGCCTATAATACTTAAAAATTGGACTTTAAACACTAATCTCCTGACAAACATTCCGGTGTGGGTTAAATTCCATGATTTCCCACTTGCTATGTTCTCGGATGATGGTCTTAGTCTCCTAGCCACATTGATTGGTACGCCGAAAATGTTAGATGCTTATACTATTCAAATGTGCTTGGAATCATGGGGTCGAAGTAGTTTTGCTATGTGCTTGATTGAAGGCAAGGCGGATCACGTACTTAGGGAAAGCCTCACTATTGAGATTCCATTACTTGATGGGATGGGTTCTACTTTTGAAAAGATTCGGGTTGAATATAAGTGGAAACCGCCTCGGTGTGATACGTGTAAGCTTTTTGTTCATACGCTTCTTAATTGTCCTAAGTCTGTTCCACCTCCTACTCAGCCTAAACAGAGTGTTAATGATGGTTTTCAAATGGTCAATAACAAGAATAAGGGTAAGAATGGTGGTCACAATGCCCCAAGTAAAGGAGGTTTTACTAAACCTCCTATAGTCCTAAGTTTAGGTATCAACCTAAAGCGCCTCCTCCTGAACTCAAAAAGGTAGATACCACAAAGAAGAAGGCTGCTGATGTGGCTAGTACGAGTGGTACGAAGATTGCTACATCAAACTGGTTTGATGCCCTTCATATTGATGATACTGGTGACTTTGGTATTCCTACCAATGAAGTGACTAAGGATGTGAATTCTGGTATTCCAAAGGAAGCTAAGGAGGACGGGGTCTTTAGAGACTGATAATACATCATAAGAACCGCTTGTGAGTGATTCAATGGGAACAAAGGAGGTTGGCTCTACTCCTATAGTTGAGGAAAATTGGGGAGCTTGAAAAGCTACTTATTGATGAGAAAGCTACTCTTGTAGATGATGGTACGTCATCCTATTCAAAAGGTTGATTATCCAGGGTCTACTTCTTCTACTAAGAGGGTTAACTCATTCTCTAAGGTGGGAGAGATTGTTGTTTCAGACAGTGATGAAGATGATGTTGTGAATACGTTTGATGAGTCCATGAACCTATTTGGTAGTGGTCATGATCGTGAAGATGATTATGATGACTATGATTATGCGGATCATGTTTACGATCTTTCAGGGAGTTTGGATGCTTTATATAACACGTATGGTATCATGCTCCAAGGTCTTGGTAGAAAGTAATTTTGTTTTCATAGGAGTCTAATGGTATCTTTTGAGTAGTGCTTTATATAACACGTATGGTATCATGCTCCAAGGTCTTGGTAGGAAGTATCTTGTTATGTAAGTTTTTCCGCCTATGTAACGGGCTGAGATATGGGATTCACCCATATCCTTTGTACTTAAACGTTTTTTGGAGTAATACATTTACTGGGTCTTTTGACCTTTTACCCAAAAAAGATCTCATGTTATCACAGTCAAGCATCACATCATTTCTACTTTGGAATATTAACTTGCTTTAGTTATGCAGGTCACTGAAGTACCATTTTATTCAATACTATGACCTACTGTATTCGATGGTCTTGAAGCTACACAAAAGATTTTTATGTGTAATTGTGTAAATAAGCAATTGTAAGAAAGACGTTTAAATGTGCTATTTAAGTCCCACAAACTTTGAAGTATGTCTTCAAAGTTTGTTTACAATTTTATTATCTAACGATGTCGTTTCACAAAACAATACTAACCAAAACCCAAAAACCCCGCCGCAATGCGCGGGCTTGAAACTCTGATTCCAGGTAAGTATATGAAATGGTTTTTATGCACTTTCACATGGGAGGAGCTATTAAGGGACCGGGAAGGGTCTCGGCCCCCTAGTCCTAAGCCCATTAGTGTATTTTTTTCGCGATTTCATGTGTTAAAATTTTATTTTTCCATCTCGGTCCTCCCTTCTAATGTTCTTCCGGAAAAAAATTTGTTTCGGCCCTCCCAAATTTTTTTTTCTAGCTCCTCCATTATATTCACACTTCGTACTTTTACTAATGAAAAACAAAACTTTTTTATGTTAGAAACAAAACGAGCAAAGAATTAAGTGATGTCTAGCAACTAGAACCGTAAAACGTCGCCAATAACAAATACATCAATATCTGGTACAAAAACCCGCCGCAACACAACGGGCACCTTCTACTTGTTATACTCAAGACGCTATATATACTTGATGCCAATATGGGTTAAGCAAAATATAAAAAATAAAATAAAATGTGGCGATGTTGTAGATCACATGCCTAAATTTAACAGTCACAATAAACCAAGATTTATTAGACAGGACAAATTTGTATTCAACTCCTAAAATGAACAATGTTGCAGTCTGACGACCTTTTACTTACTTGACACGGCATTCATACCAAATTTTATAAATAAAAAAGGAAGTGAACTTATGTAGAGTATGTTTTGATTATAGCTGTAACTTTGTCTTGATTCTAAGACAAAGTGTATAAAACATACAGAAGTCTATTGATATACACCACACACAATTAATCAGAGCAGCAAATTAACAAGCCTAGAAGAGCAAATGAAGAATTTCACTTTCCTTATAGTATTGGTTCTCCTAGCAACTTTCCCATTCAAGAAAACCAGTGCTCAGACTTGCAAACCTAGTGGTGGAATACGAGGAATTAAACCACCACCTGGACAGTGCAACCAAGAGAATGACTCGGATTGTTGTGTCCAGGGTAAGTTCTACACCACGTACACATGCTCCCCTCCCGTGACAGGTGGTACGAAAGCCACACTTACAATTAACAGTTTCCAAAAGGGAGGTGATGGTGGTGGTCCATCGGAGTGTGACAACCAGTACCACTCTGATGACACACCAGTCGTCGCACTCTCAACCGGATGGTACAAGGGAGGGGATAGGTGCCACAAGTATATTACTATAAATGGAAACGGGAGGAGTGTGAAGGCTATGGTCGTTGATGAGTGTGATTCTACAATGGGTTGTGATGCTGATCATGACTATCAACCACCTTGTCCCAACAATATTGTTGATGCATCAAAAGCAGTGTGGAAAGCGTTAGGTGTATCAGAGGATAACTGGGGAGATTTGGATATTACATGGTCTGAATGAGTGTATCTCCTATTGTAATTCTGTATTATGGTTGTTTTGATTTGTTGTTCTCGTAAATGAAACGCGTGAATCGATATACATGACTAAATATATTGCAAAGACACTCTTAACATGTTCATCAGATGGTTGAGTGGCCAAGTAAAGTGGGTGGTTTGTCCATTAATACGCGGTAAAATAACAAAATACACACATAAACTTATCCCCTTTAAAAAATTATTAGTCTCTCTTGTTCTTCTAGTGGGTTTCATTTCAGAATTTAGTTTCATAATTAGCTTGGGTATAAAGACAGTAATAGTACTACTTATGATTTCTTAACATTGCGTTGGCACAATTTAAAAAAAATAAAGAGGTACACCAGAGGTTTGCATATTTTTTTAGTATAAAAGAGACAAAACGAGACGAAATGGTAGATAAGGAGATGAAACCAAGCGGTGCGAATGAACCATTAAACAAACTAATACTCAGCTGGCAGCAAATGAAATCTAAAACTCAAGACTAAAAGAAGCAAAAGGAAGTTTCGAAAATCGATACAGTATCTTATATATGATTACCCAGTACCTTTGCTTCAAAACAGGTTTTAGTGATTTATGTGCACAACTTAATTATCAGGAGCAGCTATGAAGATTGCGAATATATACCTAGATCATTCTTTTAATTTCCAATGAATACTGATGCCATGTAATTGATATGTATCTGGCAACAGAGGAGGCTCAATATTGTTGGATCGTAAACTTGATTTAGTCCAATAAAGATTGGACTATCCATAAAAGCCCAAGCCCATGATCAAGAAGCTTCTAGATTGACGAAGAATGGTATGGAAGCTTCTAGAAAGTCGTAGAATGGTATAGAAGCTTCTAGAATATTGTAGAATGGTATCCATAGAAGTGTTTAGAATATTGAAGCAAAGTATGCTAGAAATATCTAGTAAGAATTATCTAGAAGTAGATAAGTAGATAAGGATGATGACGTGTTAAGAAAGATCTAGATTATGTAAGAAGATCCATGGAAGTATCTAGGTTCTAGAACCTTCCATGGAGTAGTATAAATAGGTGTAAGGTGATGCATTTGTATGTACCTAAGCAAAGCTTAAGCAATAAAAGTTCTATTGTAAAAGCTCTCAAAGTGTTCCTCTCTTCATCCAATATAAGCCTAAAAGGCCCTCGTGTTTCCAACAAAGTGATATCAGAGCTAGAAGATCAAGATGTCAGGTGCAATGAACTCGTTCCAATTTCCTCGTCTTACCAAAGACAACTATGGTTGTTGGTGCATTCGAATGAAGGCGTTACTCGGTTCACATGACGTGTGGGAGATAGTCGAGAAAGGTGCTGAGAAAGTTGATGATGAAAGTTCGTTGAATGCCGCCCAAAGGGTGGAGTTGCAAAAGGCAAGAAAGAAGGATCAAAGTGCTCTTACACTCATCTATCAATGTCTTGATGATGCGATGTTTGAGAAAGTTGCAAATGCAACCACTTCTAAGGAAGCGTGGGAGATCCTTCAAAATGCTTTCAAAGGAATTGACAAGGTGAAAAAGGTACGTCTTCAAACTCTTAAAGGAGAGTTTGAAAAGCTCCAAATGGAGGAATCCGAAACCATTTCGGATTATTTCACTCGCGTCTTAACCATTTCAAATGAAATGAAGAGAAATGGTGAAAGCTTAAGTGACACAAGGGTGATAGAAAAGATTCTTCGCTCTTTGCCACCAAGCTTTGATTTAATTGTCGTGGCCATAGAGGAATCAAAAGACATAGACTCTATGACCATTGATCAACTCATGGGATCATTACAAGCCCATGAAGAGAAGTTGAAGAAAAGAAGGGGGAAAGAACCCTTGGAGCAAGCTTTATACTCAAAGGTCTCTTTCAAAGAAAGAGAAAAGAGCTTTCTACATGGAAAGGAGCAAGGACGAGGACGTGGTACTTTTCGAGGTCGTGGTGATTTCCAAGGCCGAGGACGAGGAAGAGGAAGAGAAGATGTCAACAAAGAAGATGAAAACCAATTGGTTTTCATATCGAAGAGGTCGTGGGAGAGGCTTTCAATCTCAAAGAGGAGGTAAGCCCCATATACAATGTTACAATTGTCGCAAATATGGTCATTATGCCAATGAATGTAGTAGCTCAAGACAAGTGGAAGAAAAAACTAATCTTGTGGAGGTAGAAGACAAAGATGAGCTTACCTTGCTAATGGGCTTACCTTGCTAATGGCAAGGCATGACAAACAAGAAGAGACGATAGAGCCATGGCATATAGATTCCGCTGCGAGTAATCATATGACGGGTGAAGAAGACTTGTTCGTGGAGATGGAAACAAGTAAAGGTAATGTCACTTTTGGGGATGAATCAAAGGCACCGGTGAAAGGAAAAGGTAAGATACTTATCCGAGCTAAAAATGGAAGTCACCAATATATTTCAGACGTATACAATGTGCCCAATCTTAAAAGTAACATTTTAAGTGTGAGACAACTTTTAGAGAAAAACTACGATATTCATTTCAAATATCGTAGTGCCACAATAAGAAATCCTGAAGGAAAGCTCATAGCAAAAGTACCTATGACTAAAAACCTAATGTTCCTTCTAAACAATCAACATGTTGAACCTAAGTGCTTAAAGAGTTGTTTAAAGGATCATTCGTGGCTTTGGCACATGAGGTACGGGCACTTAAACTTTGGTGACTTAAAGTTATTATCCTCAAAGGGAATGGTGAAAGGGTTAGATCAAATTGATCATCCCAATCAAGTATGTGAAGGATGCCTTCTTGGGAAGCATGCTAGGAGTTCGTTCCCTAAAGAAGCGACCTCAAGAGCTAAGGAGCCTTTACAACTAATTCACACGGATTTGTGCGGTCCCATTACTCCACCCTCTCATGGTAAGAATCTTTACTTCATGCTTTTAATTGATGACTTTTCAAGAAAAACTTGGGTATATTTTCTAAAAGAAAAATCCCAAGCTTTTGAAGCTTTTAAAATATTTAAAGCTATGGTTGAAAAGGAGAAAGGTTTAAAAATTAAATCCATGAGATCCGATAGAGGTGGAGAATTTTTATCGAAAGAATTTAACAAATTTTGTGAGGATAATGGGATCCGGAGATTTCTAACAGCTTCTTACTCCCCACAACAAAATGGAGTGGTGGAGAGAAAGAATAGAACCATTCTCAATATGGTCCGAAGCATGTTGAAAATTAAGAAGATGCCAAAGGAGTTTTGGACTGAAGCGGTTGATTGTGCGGTATATCTATTGAACCGGTGTCCATCAAAGAGTTTAGACAACAAGACTCCACAAGAAGCATGGAATGGGATGAAGCCTACTGTCTCTCACCTAAGGGTGTTTGAAAGCATAGCGTATGTCCACGTTCCAAGCCAAAGGCGATCCAAGCTTGATGATAGAAGTGAGAAGCATGTGTTCGTTGGTTACGACAAGCATTCAAAAGGTTATAAGCTCTATAGTCCAGTCACGGGAAAGGTGGTAGTGAGTAGAGACGTAGAGTTCGATGAAGAAGAAGCATGGGATTGGAGCATTAAAGAAAATGAAATGTGTGACTTTCTTCCTATGACTGACGAAGAAGAAACGGGTGAATCAAGTGAAGAAGTCCAACAACCTCAAAATCCAACTCCAACCCAAGACTCACCTTCAAGTTCAAGTGAAAGAGAACCAAAGACAAGAAGCAAGAAATGAAGAGGAAGGATGTAACTGAGGAAATACCCCTTCTTTGTTTATATGCTGACTGTGAACCTTTAGTTTTTGAAGAAGCTATGAGAAGCAAGAAATGGAGACAAGCCATGGACAAGGAGATAAAGTCAACAGTGAAGAATGATACGTGGGAGTTGACGACCCTTCGGAAAGGCCAAAAGGCGATTGGAGTTAAGCGGGTATACAACGCCAAGAAAAACGCCAAAGGCGAAGTGGAGAAGTACAAGGCAAGGCTTGTGGCTAAAGGGTACAAGAAGAAGCGTGGTATCAACTATGAAGAGGAAGGATGTACAAGTGATATATGCAACGTTCGAAAATCAAGTTGCAGATATCTTCACCAAGCTGCTCAACGAAAAAGACTTCTCAAGACAACGAATGATACTTGGAGTCGGGAAATCAAGTTTAAAGGGGGGTGTTGGATCGTAAACTTGATTTAGTCCAATAAAGATTGGACTATCCATAAAATCCCAAGCCCGTGATCAAGAAGCTTCTAGATTGACGAAGAATGGTATGGAAGCTTCTAGAAAGTCGTAGAATGGTATAGAAGCTTCTAGAATATTGTAGAATGGTATCCATAGAAGTGTGTAGAATATTGAAGCAAAGTATGCTAGAAATATCTAGTAAGAATTATCTAGAAGTAGATAAGTAGATAAGGATGATGACGTGTTAAGAAAGTCTAGATTATGTAAGAAGATCCATGGAAGTATCTAGGTTCTAGAACCTTCCATGGAGTAGTATAAATAGGTGTAAGGTGATGCATTTATATGTACCTAAGCAAAGCTTAAGCAATAAAAGTTCCATTGTAAAAGCTCTCAAAGTGTTCGTCTCTTCATCCAATATAAGCCTAAAAGGCCCTCGTGTTTCCAACAAATATATTTTCTATGTCATTCTATTGGATGACATTTTAGAAATGTGAATACAGCCCGAATAGGATGGCTTTGAGAACAAAAAATGACATGTTTGATCGTTACTTAGCTATCCGTCACGAGTTTCTTCTTGTTGGTATTCATTTTAATTTTATACGGAGTATAACTTATATTTCTGCTGATTTTTTCTAGACAATACTAATAAGCTAGCAGAATATACAAGGTTAACGAGATGTGTATCCTGAAAAAAACAAGCACAAAGAAGCCAAACCATAACAAAATGTACAACACTTTAGCCCTTTTAAGTCCTTTTATTCGCTGAGAACCACAAGTATCAAAACCAGAAGAAATTAGGAATGCGCCATTGGAATTTATAGTTGACTCGGTTAGCCATTTGCAGCAATGTGATATGATCCAACGAGAGATATCATCTAGAGACTGCTGAAACTCTCGCCCAAGTTTCATACTTTATACACTAACCGAACAGTTGTCTATCACAGCATCGATACATTAATGTTGACAAAGAACAAGTATACTTATTATCGCAAGTGGAAGGTTGTTGGAGATAATGTGTTAACTAGAGTAAATAAGATCGAAGTTGTTTTTCTTTTTTAAAGAGGATATAGATGAAAAGATATAGGTTGTGAGGAAGGGCTACAGTAGTATACAATGGGAATAATTCAGCAGGTAAATTATCATCACAAAAAATCGGTGATGATGAGGGAAGTGATTTCTTTAAGGTATTGGTGGTCATCTAAATGACATAAAAACATGCACAACGGCAAATAAACAAGTAAAGACCATGCATACCAAACCCTTAATAACACCTCTCCTAATAATTGATACAACCTAAACCGAAAGACTTATAAAGGGTGTTTATAAAAGACTTAATCCTGCACAGATAGAACTAGGGTCACTAGTCCTGCACAGGTAGAACTAGAAGACTTACTAAGTTGATCGATACTTAAGGTTTATAGGAAGAATCACCACGTTGGTTGCATCACCGGTACTGCACAGGTAGAACTACCGTCAGATGCTATACACAGTTGGAGAGTACGACATCGACTTTAAGTGGATTGGAAATCGACAATGGGTTTGGAAATCCTTTGATCCTTCAAAGAATGAGGATATAGAGAGGGAGTCGATTTTTGAGGATAGAGGATTCGAGTTATTTCTAGTTTAGGTTGTCTTTCTAATTGTAGAATACCAAACATTCTTAATTCAACTAGAAGTACCTAGATAACTAATATTAAGTATACAAGAAGTCAAATTACGTCCCTCTTTGTGAATGTTACGGTAGTATATGTTGTTTATATGTGGTTAGCTTAAACTTTTAATTATATTATACCTTACTTCAACGGATTAATATTAGCTATCTATTAACGAGTGACACGTAATGATTTCTTCAAAGGTGCCTATATAAAAACAAACCATCAAATTAACAAACAAAGCTTCGAATAAACACAATTTACTCACAGATGAAGCTCGTGTTATCAAATATACTAGATAAACAGTAAGCTTAGTTAAAAGGGAATGTACCTTTTAAATTGGATTGAGACAATATCGATACTTGAATTTTAGGTTTTTTTGAGTATTTATTATAGACCATGTAATGTCTGTAATAGCCAAAAGATATATGTAAGTTAGTATATATAATTCGTATGTATTATTTTAGTGTATGGGTCAGTATGTAAAAGTTTGTTTATGGGTCGAGACTTCTTAACCCAAACCGGCCCAATATGCAGCAGTTAAGTTTAGACGGTTATTTAGTTTTAAAGGGTTGCAACAGTTATTATGAATCGGTATGTCTATTGAAGACACCGTTTCATCTTGTATATATAGTTAGGTTTCTGTAAACATCAAGGGTAACCCTTTTCAGATATATTTTATCAATAAAAATACAGTGATTATATACTTTAATCAAGAACAAATACAAGTGATTATTATAGAATTATTATGTGTGTTTGAAACCTGGGAAACAGTGGCATCAGAGCGAAGGTTTAGAAATCAAAGAAGGAAATCGTTTGAGGCTGCTTGTTTGTGATAAACAACAACAAGAGAAACGTTGTAGAGAAGCAGATCAAGAGGATCCAGAATTTTTCGTGCGTGATTGGTGGGACGAAAAAGAAAAGAAAAACACCAGCGGTTCCTAGTGTTTACAGGAAGAAAAATTAGAAACATGTCGGATTCAAGCGGTAACAACAACAATAACGCACTTGTGGGATCATTGGTACATTTTCAATGTCCGGTTTTAAATTCTACAAATTACCCTGTTTGGGCTATTCGATTCAAAACGTTTTTGGAAGCAAATGGTATATGGGAATTTATAGAACCAGGCACTAACACTGATGTGAAGAAAAACAAAGCCGCGATGGCATATTTATTCCAAGCGTTGCCAGAAGATTTAGTATTACAAGTTGCAAGTTATAAGACCGCAAAAGAAGTGTGGGATGCACTCAAGACAAGATATGTGGGAGAAGATCGAGTACAAAAGGCACGATTGCAAACACTCAAATCAGAGTTTGAGATGTTGCAAATGAATGAGGAAGAAACAGTTGATGCATTTATCGCGAAGATAAATGAGATTGTGACCAAGGCAGCGAGTTTGGGTTCAACTTTTGATCAACCAAGCCTAGTACAAAAACTCCTGAATTCCGTACCAGATAGGTTTATACAAATTGTTGCATCCATAGAGCAACATTGTGATCTAGACAAAATGACTTTAGATGATGCGATTGGAAGATTGAAGGCTTTCGAAGAGAGAATAAAGTTTAAGAAGAATAAGGAAAGTGACGATCATAACAAGTTATTGTTGACACGACACAACAATCAAGGAAGGCGTTTTGGAAAACGTGGACAAGAGTTTTCGAAAGGACCAGGCAGAGGGAGATATAAAAGTGAAGGACACACCTCAAATGAGTCGGAAGGAGACAACAACAAACCGCGAAGGTATGATGATAAGTCGCAAATTAATTGCTACAAGTGTGGAAAACTTGGGCACTATGCTTATGAATGTTCAAGCAAGAAAAAGAAGGAAGATGCGGCACTACTAATAGAGAATGATGATGATGATGAACCGGCACTTCTGATGTGCCTTATTGATGAAAATTAGAAAGTTCAAAGATACTTGATTGTGTGACGCAATCAAGGCAAAGACCGTGTGATGCGGGAAAAAAACCTGTGAAAGGTGAATTCAATCCGTGAAGTATCAAAATTCTGTGAAAGGATTAAAGGTTATGTGAAATAACCAAGTTTGCCGTGAAGGATAGTTCGTGAAAAACAAGATCAGTGACTGGTCAAAGTGAAGATGGTGTGAAGCCAAGTTGTGTGAAACAAACAAGTGAAGATGATCTGTGATAGATTACAAAGCAAGTTGTGTAAAGCAAATTCGTGTGAAGCAAGTTTGTGTCAAGCAAAGTTCGTGTTACAAGTCGAGAAGATTTGGATTAAAGAAAAGATTGCGTGAAGCATATCAACAAGAAGATGGATGTTGGCATTAAGACATTAGGGAGGAGATATAGACCATGTAATGTCTGTAATAGCCAAAAGATATATGTAAGTTAGTATATGTAATTCGTATGTATTATTTTAGTGTATGGGTCAGTATGTAAAAGTTTGTTTATGGGTCGAGACTTCTTAACCCAAACCGGCCCAATATGCAGCAGTTAAGTTTAGACGGTTATTTAGGTTTAAAGGGTTGCAACGGTTATTATGAATCGGTATGTCTATTGAAGACACTGTTTCATCTTGTATATATAGTTAGGTTTCTGTAAACATCAAGGGTAACCCTTTTCAGATATATTTTATCAATAAAAATACAGTGATTATATACTTTAATCAAGAACAAATACGAGTGATTATTATAGAATTATTATGTGTGTTTGAAACCTGGGAAACATTTATTGTATTTTATTTTAGGTTGTTTTAATGTATTTAGGAGATATCTACGGCATATAATGCGTAGTTTCATAGCCGTAAGAAGAAGTAAATAGATCGGTTTTTTGGAAACAACCAATCTACTTAACACTATTCGTGTTGAGGGCTCACGTGTCAGGGGTGGGATAAAAAGCCGGCCAATAAATAGATCGGCGTATCTAAAACAAACAACCTAATTAAATTTCATATTAGTTAGATCGGTATTTATCCTAAAAATTGATCTATCTGTTGACAGCCCCCCTCTTTTTCGTTCTGTAGATCGGGTTTTCATAAAACCGTTCTTTTGAAGAAATCTATTTAAGCTTTTTTATAGTAGTGTATATACGCATTATTATATTGCCATTATACTCAAGACGCGCAAAAGGAAATTATATATACTTGTTGGCAAGAAGGGTTAAGCAAAAAAAAAAAAAAAAAAAAAAAAAAATTAATAAGGCGATGTTGCAGATCACATGCCTAAATTTAACAGTCACAATAAACCAAGATTTATTAGACAGGACAAATTTGTATTCAACTCCTAAAATGAACAATGTTGCAGTCTGACGACCTTTTACTTACTTGACACGGCATTCATACCAAATTTTATAAATAAAAAAGGAAGTAAACTTATGTAGAGTATGTTTTGATTATAGCTGTAACTTTGTCTTGATTTTAAGACAAAGTGTATAAAACATACAGAAGTCTATTGATATACACCACACACAATTAATCAGAGCAGCAAATTAACAAGCCTAGAAGAGCAAATGAAGAATTTCACTTTCCTTATAGTATTGGTTCTCCTAGCAACTTTCCCATTCAAGAAAACCAGTGCTCAGACTTGCAAACCTAGTGGTGGAATACGAGGAATTAAACCACCACCTGGACAGTGCAACCAAGAGAATGACTCGGATTGTTGTGTCCAGGGTAAGTTCTACACCACGTACACATGCTCCCCTCCCGTGACAGGTGGTACGAAAGCCACACTTACAATTAACAGTTTCCAAAAGGGAGGTGATGGTGGTGGTCCATCGGAGTGTGACAACCAGTACCACTCTGATGACACACCAGTCATCGCACTCTCAACCGGATGGTACAAGGGAGGGGATAGGTGCCACAAGTATATTACTATAAATGGAAACGGGAGGAGTGTGAAGGCTATGGTCGTTGATGAGTGTGATTCTACAATGGGTTGTGATGCTGATCATGACTATCAACCACCTTGTCCCAACAATATTGTTGATGCATCAAAAGCAGTGTGGAAAGCGTTAGGTGTATCAGAGGATAACTGGGGAGATTTGGATATTACATGGTCAGAATGAGTGTATCTCCTCTTGTAATTCTGTATTATGGTTGTTTTGGTTTATTGTTCATGTAAATGAAACGCGTGAATCTATACACATGACTAAATATATTGCAAAGACACTCATAACATGTCAATCAGATGGTTGATGAGTAGCCAAGCAAAATTGGTGGTTTGTCCATCAATACGTACAATAACAAAATACACACATAAACTTATCCCGTTTAAAAAATTATTAGTCTCTCTTGTTTTTCTAGTGGGTTTCATTTCAGAATTTAGTTTCATAATTAGATAAAGACAGTAATAGTAGTACTTATAATTTCTTAACATTGCGTAGGCACAATTTTTAAAAAATAAAAGAGGTACACCAGAGGTTTGCATAGTTTTTTAGAATAAAAGACACAGAACGAGACGAAATGGTAGATAAGTAGATGAAACCAAGTGGTGCAGAATGAAACATTAAACAAACTAATACTCGGCTGGCAGCAAATGAAATCTAAAACTCAAGACTAAAAGAAACAAAAGGCAGTTTCCAAAATCGATACAGCATCACATATATGAGTACCCAGTACCTTTGCTTCAAAACAGGTTTTAGTGATTTATGTGCACAACTTATTTTTCTGGAACAGCTATGAAGATTGCGAATATATACGTAGATCATTCTTTCAATTTCCAAGGAATAGTGACGCCATGTACTTGATATGTATCTGGCAACATAGGAGGCTCAATATCTTTTCTATGTCATTCTATTGGATGACGTTTTAGAAATGTGAATATAGTCTGAATAGGATGGCTTTGAGAACAAAAAATGACACGTTTGATCATTACTTAGCAATCCGCCACTAGTTTCTTCTTGTTGGTATTCATTTTAATTTTATACGGAGTATAACTCATATTTCGGCTGATTTTTTCTTGGCAATACTAAGAAGCTAGCAGAATATACAAGGTTAACGAGATTTGTATCCTGAAAAAAACAAACACAAAAAAAGCCAAACCATAACAAAATGTACAACACTTAAGCCCCTTTAAGTCCTTTTATTAGCTGAGAACCACAAGTATCAAAACTAAAAGAAACCAGGAAGGCGCCATTGGAATATATAGTGGACTCGGTTAGCCATTTGCTGCAATGTGATATGATCCAACGAAAGAAATCATTTAGAGACTGCTGAA
Source organism: Artemisia annua (assembly GCA_014162995.1). Taxonomy (NCBI): domain Eukaryota; kingdom Viridiplantae; phylum Streptophyta; class Magnoliopsida; order Asterales; family Asteraceae; genus Artemisia; species Artemisia annua. The sequence continues at coordinate 37,257 of LBNU01005149.1, forward strand.
ACTCTTGCCCAAGTTTCATACTTTATACAACAACCGCACAGTTGTCTATCACAGCATCGATACATTAATGTGACAAAGAACAAGTATACTTATTTTCGCAAGTGGAAGATTGTTGGAGATAATGTGTTAACTAGAGTACATAAGATCGAAGTTCTTTTTCTTTTTTGAAGAGGAGATAGATGAGAGATTGGATTAGTAATCCAATATTGGCTTGTAATGTTATCTTGTAATTTTTTTTCTCTAGCTCCTTGCTAGAAGTTGTTTATAAAATATCGCCATTCCAAAAAAAAAGGAGATAGATGAGAGATATGAGGTTGTGAGGAAGGGCTATAGTAGTATACAATACAATGGGAACAATTCAGCACATAAATTAGGGAAGTGATTTCTTTAAGGTATTGGTGGTCATCCGCATGACCTATAAAACATGCACAATGGCAAATAAACAAGTAAAGTCCATGCATACCAAACCCTTAATAACAGCTCTCCTAATAATTGATACAACCTAAACTAAAGACGTATAAGGGGTGTTTATAGAAGACTTACTTAATCCTGCACATTCCATTGTACTTTAAACGGTTCTTTTGGTTATATATTTTACCAAGGTGGAAGTTCCCTTTTATCCAAATACTTAATCCTGCACAGGTAGGACTAAGGTCACCAGTACTCCACAGGTATAACTAGAAGACTTACTTAGTTGATCGATACTAAAGGTTTATGGGAAGAATCACCACATTGGTTGCATCACCAGTACTGCACAGGTAGAACTAGGGTCAGATCCTATGCACAGTTGGAGAGAGTACGGGATCGACTTTAGGTCGATTGGAAGATGACAATGGGTTTGGAAATCCTTTGATCGTTCAAAGAATGAGGATTTGGAGAGGGAGTCGATTTTTGAGGTTAGAGGATTAGAGTTATTTCTAGTTTAGGTTGTCTTTCTAATTATTGGATACCAAAAACATTCTTAATTCAACTAGAAGTACCTAGATAATTATCATTAAATATACAAGAAGTCAAACTACCCCATTTGTGAATGTTATAGTAGTATATGTTGTTTATATGTGGTTAGCTAAAAATTTTAGTTAAATTACCTTACTTCAACGGATTAATATTAGCTATCTATTAACGTGACACGTTATTATTTCTTCGAGGGTGCCTATATATAAACAAATCATCAAATTAACAAACAAAGCTTCGAATAAACACAAATTTACTCACAGATGAACTTCGTGTAATCAAATATACTAGATAAACAGTAAGCTTAGTTAAAAGGGAATGTACCTTTTAAATTGAGATTCAGACAATATGGATACTTCAATTTGAGGTTTTTTTGAGCATTTATTGTGTACTTTTAGGTTGTTTTAATGTATTTAGGAGAGATCTATTTACGGCATATAATGTGTAGTTTCAAAGCCATAAGAAGAAGTAAATAGATCTGTTTTTTAGAAACAACCAATCTATTTAACACTATTCGTGTCGTGGGCTCACGTGTCAGTGTAGGGATAAAAAGCCGGCCAATAAATATATTGGTGTATCTAAAACAACCGATCTAATTAAATTTCAAATTAGTTACATCGGTATTTATTCTAAAAATTGATCTATTTGTTGACAGCCCACCTATTTTTCATTAGGTAGATCGGGTTTTCATAAAACCTTTCTTTTTGAAGAAATCTATTTAAGCTTTTTTGTAGTAGTGTATATGCCCATTATTATATTAGCATTAACGCGGAAAAGGAAATTATATGTACTTGATGACATTAAGGGTTACGAAAAAAAAATGTGGCGATGTTGTAGATCACATGCTTAAATTTAACGGTCACAATGAAACAAGATTTATTAGACAGGACAAATTTATATTCAACTCCTAAAATGAACAATGTTGCAGTCTGACCTTTTACTTACTTGACACGGCATTCATACTAAATTTTATACTAAATAAAAAAGGAAGTGAACTATGTTTCGATTATAGCTGTAACTTTGTCTTGATTTTAAGACAAACTGTATAAAACATACAGAAGTCTACTGCTATATATACACCACACACAATTAATCAGAGCAGCAAATTAACAAGCCTAGAAGAGCAAATGAAGAATTTCACTTCCTTATAGTATTGGTTCTCCTAGCAACTTTCCCATTCAAGAAAACCAGTGCTCAGACTTGCAAACCTAGTGGTGGAATACGAGGAATTAAACCACCACCTGGACAGTGCAACCAAGAGAATGACTCGGATTGCTGTGTTCAGGGTAAGTTCTACACCACGTACACATGCTCCCCTCCCGTGACAGGTGGTACGAAAGCCACACTTACGATTAACAGTTTCCAAAAGGGAGGTGATGGTGGGGGTCCATCGGAGTGTGACAACCAGTACCACTCTGATGACACACCAGTTGTCGCACTCTCAACCGGATGGTACAAGGGAGGGGATAGGTGCCACAAGTATATTACTATAAATGGAAACGGGAGGAGTGTGAAGGCTATGGTCGTTGATGAGTGTGATTCTACAATGGGTTGTGATGCTGATCATGACTATCAACCACCTTGTCCCAACAATATTGTTGATGCATCAAAAGCAGTGTGGAAAGCGTTAGGTGTATCGGAGGATAACTGGGGAGATTTGGATATTACGTGGTCAGAATGAGTGTATCTCCTCATGTAATTCTGTATTATGGTTGTTTTGTTTTATTGTTAATGTAAATGAAACGCATGAATCTATACACATGACTTAATATATTTCAATGTTTGCAAAGACACTCATAACATGTCCATCAGATGGTTGAGTAGCCAAGTAAAGTTGGTGGTTAATTTGTCCATCAATACGTACAATAACAAAATACACACATAAACTTATCCCCTTTAAAAAATGAGAAATGATCCACAGACCTAAAAATAGACCTAATTGTGGACCTAAAAACACGTGGCATCATCCTGATGGCTGCAGATAGGGATCCACTTATTGTTGGAAATATGGTTATATATTTATACGTAATTGTCTAGAATCGAACTCGAGACCTCGGGATTGCACACATTGCAAATGAGTATTAAGGAAAAATAATAAATGTATATTTATATTTATTATTAGACAGAAGTACTTAACGGACGTTAGTGTTTACCGTTAAATGACTAACGACCGTTAGACGAAAATAAGGAAAGAAGTGTTTATGTAAAATTAGGAAACAAGAAAAGTTCTAGAATCCCCTTTGGATTCTAAAACCGGTCGTGGGTTGCCTAAGGGTTACCCAAACCCTAACTTGTTCCCTACTCTTCCTAATTAGTATATAAACAAATCTAGGGTCATTGTTTTCACATAGCTTTTGTGCACACAATTATCCCTAAACTTCTCTTATTCTTTTCTTTGTCTTGGCCGATCATACACCTCCTCCCAAGGGGTTGTGGGATCGATTTTGATTAACCAAAATCATACTTGTGTAGTTTCTTGCAAAACCTTAATACGGTTTAATTTGTGTGTACAAGAACGAGGTAACAACACACTATTGTTATTATCAAGAGATCGTTAAACAAAAAGGTAAGGGGTTTAACATTGATCTTCATAAACCCTAATTAGGGTTCATCACTTGTTCATCCCCAATCAAGAATTGCATAAGGTACGTTTTCTATTTATGTTTTAGTTAACTATTATTTGTTATACGTGATCCTACGCTTCCACATCTATGTGCTACTCAATATTAGTATTTATTTATGATAGTCATAATTGTAAAATTCTAACAGTGGCATCACGAGCCATGTATAACATGTAATTGATTACTAAAACCAATAAAAAACTTATCTTTAATTGTTTTAGATAGACATGTTAATTTTTTTTAGAAAATTAAAAACCCTAACTCTAATTTATTGGGGGGGGGGGCCNCAGTAATAGTACTACTTATTATTTCTTAATATCGGGTAGGCACAATTTTTAAAAAATTAAAGAGGTACACTAGAGGTATGCATATTTTTTTTAGAACAAAAGAGACAAAACGAGACGAAATGGTAGATAAGGAGATGAAACCAAGTGGTGCTGAATGAACCATTAAACAAACTAATAAGCAAATGAAATCTAAAACTCAAGACTAAAAGAAGCGAAAGGAAGTTTCCAAAATCGATACGGCATCTTATGAGCACTAGGTACATTTGCTTCAAAACAGGTTTTAGTGATTTATGTGCACAACTTCTTTGTCAGGAACAGCTATGAAGACCGCGAATATATACGTAGATCATTCTTTTAATTTCCAAGGAATATTGATGCCATGTAATTGATGTGTAATCTGGCAACAGAGGAGGCTCAATATCTTTTCTATGTCATTATTGTTATATATTAGTAGTAAACTTGAACATAGTTTAGGGACTTAATTGTACTCTGTAATTAGATTAGGTGGTAGACTAGAACTAGGATTAGTAGCTTGGAGTGCAAGGCAAGCTAAGGTTTCTACCCCCTCATCTCTATTTATAGAGATGAGGGGATGCTAGTTATTCATTCTTCTTGCTCGAATTGTAAGCTTTATTAGTTCTAATAAAGGAGTGTTCGAGTGTAATAACGTGTGCAATATTCTTGTCGGTTCTTTGTAGTCTCTCGTGTTTGCTACTTGGGCTCGATACAACTCGCGATCTAGCGTTCCGCGATCGAACTTCGGTTTGTTGTCGAGGTATTTTCCAACAAGTGGTATCAAGAGCCATGGTTATTGTGGTCAAGAAGTTCGAGGTGCCGAGTTGGTTTCAAGGTTAGAGCAAAGAAAACGATTTCGGGTTTTTCGAATCTGGTTTCTTGGAGTAGTTACAGTCGAGAGTTTGAAGACAAAGGACGAGGGGTTTTTATTAGATTAAAAAAAAAGGCTTTGTGATTGCCTTGTTTTATCTAAAACCCACGTGAAGTTACTACAAATAAGGGCCCGTTTGGTTTGCAGTCGGGTTTAGGATTTAGATTTGGATTTGGATTTAAATTTGGATTTGGATTTGAATTATGTTAAAAGTTGTTTGGTTTGTATGTTAAAATATAAAATAGGGTTATGATTTATATTTATTTTATTATTAAAATAATAGTAAATGGGCCTACATATTTATGGATGCAACGATTGAAAAAAGAAAAAAAAAATAGAAAGAGATGAATAGTACCTATATCAGCCATTATGTGGATATAAGCGAATTAAAGGAAAAAAAAAAGAAAGTGAGCTGAGAAAGAGTAGAATAGTAAAATGNCTTGGTTGCCAATTCGACAGATTACCATCTTTTATAAAGATTCACTATATGGCAGATCAACTGACGTAGTGAAATTATGAAAAGTTGGATCCTAGGTTTTCAAGAAAATTATTTGGTTATATTAATATTTCCATGGGTATTATATTTTCTTGAAAACATGTATTATCGAAAATACTAAAATTGAATTTTGAAAATTCTTTTAAATGTATTAATGCAACATTGAACCATAAACATAAGTTATTCTTTTCACAAGTAAATTGATCTATACCCGTATGGGTTTTTGGTTAGAATCAACTTTACGAAAAGAATAAACATAGTCTTCTTTCCATATAGAGAAGTGTGAGACTTAATCCTAATCCTTTTCATGAATGAGAAAGGTACAATAGGATAATTAGAATTGTTTATTTTCTAAATAAATAACTCATAGCAATCTTTAATAGTAAGATGATTTGCACTTTATGAGTTATTAAAATAGAAACTAGACAAATTACCGCAAAATGGTAAAAGACAAACTAGCAATTTTATCTAGTTGTTTTGTTTTGACCATTTAAAGATACTACATACGATTGTTGGTATGATAGATCTATTCAGGAAGAAATTGCATGCCCAGTTTTTTCAAGTTAATAGTTTGGAATTTGATGAATCACATTTACATAGTAGAATACATTCTTTTAGAACCTATATAATTGTTGGAATGGGTTTTTCTCAAAAGATGTAGGAAAGTAAATAGTACACTAATTCCTTTGACTGATTAATGAAACATTTACAATGTTGTCAAATTCAGTGGGAGTATTGTGTGCCTATTTCTGAATAAGGGATTATTGTAATGTTCTCTAATTTAGTGGGAGTTATAAGACTTTTGTCTTGATTGTATATCTCAGATTATCTTTTGTATATCTCAAGATAATTACTTTCCA
>LBNU01005149.1:44424-56281 GCA_014162995.1 Artemisia annua
ACTTGAGGCATAATTCATTAACTAGAATTATCATGCATTGAACTATTTTAGTATTTGGATAAAGGATGTAATGTACGATTATTAATTTCCAATGAAATAAAGTATGGTTATGTTTATTTCAATTGCTTTAATAATATATATCCTGTTTTTGCATGTTTATATCCTTGAATAATTTTATTATTCTAAAACTGTCCATTGTTGGTTAATAATATGGGAATATTATTAAGGGAAGACAATTAAGATATTCAATGAATTGGATATTGGACTTATCCCAAACTACATGATGTTACTTATTTAAGTAAATCATAATTAGTTATCCTCAGACTTGAGATACCAGATAAGTGTCATGAATGTAGTGCATTTTTGTGGAGCAATCTACCGCTGTCCGTAACTGGTAGTTATAAGGGTTGTTTTCAAAAGTGTTGCAAAGTTCATGGGTTAGTCTTGTAGTCAAAATAGAATTTGTTCCTTCAAATTTGTTTTGAAGTTTAATACTATGGGCCACTCGTACGATTGACAAAATGTTTGCGTAGCCACGCAAGAGACGTTTTCATCTGGAATACGTTCAGATATTTTGGTAATTTTGTTCAATCATTGATATACGAGAAACTGAAATTTAATAAAGATTTATTTCTTTATTAATCAGAGTATTAGAAAAAAAAGGATAATAATAACGATAAATCGTTAAGGGTTTTCCAGGAAACTCAGCTCGGTTTGAACTAGGGGTATTGGAGTGTTGCAAGACGCCGACCAATATCATTTTACTATTAATAAATAACCAAGTGGGAGCTGTTGGAAATATGGTTATATATTTATACGTAAATGTCTAGAATCGAAATCGAGACCTCGGGATTGCACACATTGCAAATGAGTATTAAGGAAAAATAATAAATGTATATTTATATTTATTATTAGACACAAGTACTTAACGGACGTTAGTGTTTACCGTTAAATGACTAACGACCGTTAGACAAAAATAAGGAAAGAAGTGTTTATGTAAAATTAGGAAACAAGAAAAGTTCTAGAATCCCCTTTGGATTCTAAAACCGGTCGTGGGTTACCTAAGGGTTACCCAAACCCTAACTTGTTCCCTACTCTTCCTAATTAGTATATAAACAAATCTAGGGTCATTGTTTTCACATAGCTTTTGTGCACACAATTATCCCTAAACATCTCTTCTTCTTTTCTTTGTCTTGGCCGATCATACACCTCCTCCCAAGGGTTGTGGGATCGATTTTGATTAACCAAAATCATACTTTTGTAGTTTCTTGCAAAACCTTAATACGGTTTAATTTGTGTGTACAAGAACGAGGTAACAACACACTATTGTTGTTATCAAGAGATCGTTAAACAAAAAGGTAAGGGGTTTAACATTGATCTTCATAAACCCTAATTAGGGTTCATCACTTGTTCATCCCCAATCAAGAATTGCATAAGGTACGTTTTCTATTTATGTTTTAGTTAACTATTATTTGTTATACGTGATCCTACGCTTCCGCATCTATGTGCTACTCAATATTAGTATTTATTTATGATAGTCATAATTGTAAAATTCTAACACTTATTTTACAACCCATCAGGATAATGCCACATGTGTTTAGGTCCATTTTTAGGTCTATGTATCATTTCTCTTAAAAAATTATTAGTCTCTCTTGTATTTCTAGCGGGTTTCATTTCAGAATTTAGTTTCATAATTAGCTAGGATACAAAGACTGTAATAGTACTACTTATGATTTCTTAATATCGGGTAGGCACAATTTTTAAAAAATTAAAGAGGTACACTAGAGGTATGCATATTTTTTTTAGAACAAAAGAGATAAAACGAGACGAAATGGTAGATAAGGAGATGAAACCAAGTGGTGCTGAATGAACCATTAAACAAACTAATAAGCAAATGAAATCTAAAACTCAAGACTAAAAGAAGCGAAAGGAAGTTTCCAAAATCGATACGTCATCTTATGAGCACCAGGTACATTTGCTTCAAAACAGGTTTTAGTGATTTATGTGCACAACTTCTTTGTCAGGAACAGCTATGAAGACCGCGTCAGGAACAGCTATGAAGACCGCGAATATATACGTAGATCATTCTTTTAATTTCCAAGGAATACTGATGCCATGTAATTGATGTGTAATCTGGCAACAGAGGAGGCTCAATTTCTTTTCTATGTCATTATTGTTATATATTAGTAGTAAACTTGAACATAGTTTAGGGACTTAATTGTACTCTGTAATTATATTAGGTGGTAGACTAGAACTAGGATTAGTAGCTTGGAGTGCAAGGCAAGCTAAGGTTTCTACCCCTCATCTCTATTTATAAAGATGAGGGGATGCTAGTTATTCATTCTTCTTGCTCGAATTGTAAGCTTTATTAGTTCTAATAAAGGAGTGTTCGAGTGTAATAACGTGTGCAATATTCTTGTCGGTTATTTCTAATCTCTCGTGTTTGCTACTTGTGCTCGATACAACTCGCGATCTAGCGTTCCGCGATCGAACTTCGGTTTGTTGTCGAGGTATTTTCCAACAAGTGGTATCAAGAGCCACAGTTATTGTGGTCAAGAAGTTCGAGGTACCGAGTTGGTTTCAAGGTTAGAGCAAAGAAAACGATTTCGGGTTTTTCGAATCTGGTTTCTTGGAGTAGTTACAGTCGAGAGTTTGAAGACAAAGGACGTGGGGTTTTTATTAGATTAAAAAAAAAAAGGCTTTGTGATTGCCTTGTTTTATCTAAAACCCACGTGAAGTTACTACAAATAAGGGCCCGTTTGGTTTGCAGTCGGGTTTAGGATTTAGATTTGGATTTGGATTTAAATTTGGATTTGGATTTGAATTATGTTAAAAGTTGTTTGGTTTGTATGTTAAAATATAAAATAGGGTTATGATTTATATTTATTTTATTATTAAAATAATAGTAAATGGACCTACATATTTATGGATGCAACGATTGAAAAAAGAAAAAAAAAATAGAAAGAGATGAATAGTACCTGTGTCAGCCATTATGTGGATATAAGCGAATTAAAGGAAAAAAAAAGAAAGTGAGCTGAGAAAGAGTAGAATAGTAAAATGTCAGAAATACTACCTCACCCTATAGGATTTGAATATCCCCTCAAATGAGAGGTTGACTCCCAATCTTAAATCCCACAATTTTCAACCAAACAAAAAAATTTACCATCACTCCCAAATCTAAATCCAAGACCCATTAACCAAACAGGCCCTAAAAGTGTTACGAATGGTAGTTTGGTAAATACAAGGGTCTTGTTTGTTTTAGTTATTAAAACTAATTGGATTTGTCGTTATTTGTATTTTAATAACGATTACAAGGCGCAAGTTTGCTGTGATTTTGTATTTATCAAAGAGTTTGAGTTTTATAATTAAAACTCGACTTCATTTATAGTAAGCGAAGGTTCTTGTTGCGGGTTTCTTGTGGTTCAAGTTTCGGTCGTAGTTTTCTTAGGTTTCAAGTTAACGAATGGGTTTACTTGTTCGAAATCGAGGGTTTAGAGTTATTTTAATTTATTTCATTTGCAAGAAGGGTTTATAGCAACAAGGGGAATATTGCACACGGCTTGTGAGACTTGTCAGTAAAGTTGATTAAGAAACAACTTGACAACGTTTTTAGCAAGGTATAAGAAGAATGGCTAGTTCTATAACTAGGTTTGACATCGATAAATTCGATGGGAAGAATGACTTCGGGTTATGGCAAATAAAGATGCCCGCTTTAATAGTACAGCTGGGATGTGATGCTGCATTAGAGACATTATCCGCGGACATGGAAGCAGGTGAAAAGGCTGCTTTGATGAAGAAGGCATACAGTACCTTGATTCTATGCTAGGGAGACCGGGTTTTACGGGAAGTTACTAAGGAAACAACTGCTACAGGAATTTGGACGAAGTTGACTAGTCTGTATATGACTAAGTGTTAGGTCACCATTTTGTAGCATAAGAACACATAATCTTTAGAGAGAGAAAGTATGTTAGAGAGAGAAAGTGGAAGGAACTCTTGTATATGAGATGAAATGAACCTTGTTATTGCATAGAGAAACAACACCCTCCTTGGAGGGTTACACCACTATTTATAGTGGAAAGCCTAGGGCATTACATAAGTTTCTCCTATTAGCACTATTGCCCTTTAGACTATTACAAAACATGAAAACATGAAATAAACTTATGTAAACATTGATAAAACTTAACTAAATAATATGCTAAAGCAACCTATTACAAAACTTAATGACCGACACTTGATATTAATAAAACATGATCCTAACAATCACCCCCTAAGGGTCGGTCATCAAAGGTTGCGTAACATCGATATCTTTCTTCATAATCTTTGACGTTTGTTGGTTCAGATGTCATAAAAAAATCTTTTAGTTGTTGTTGATCTTTGTTCGTCGTTCTTTATTGTAGTGATTCACATGATGTAATTATCTGCCTTTAGACACTCCTTTGCCTCCGATGGATTACCGCCTTTCCAACATGCTCATACATCTTTGACTTTGCTTTATTTTGCTTTGGTAGTTCTCTTTTCTTTGATGTGGATTCTTTGACGTGGAATCTTTCTTTGACTTTTCTGCATCGATCTTTAGTGAAAACTTTTGTTGACTACGAGATGTATGTATGAGCATGTGAAAACCGTGTCACGATGGTGGATGTAGCTGCATAAAATTTCGTTAGTAATAAACAACCGGTACTTACAGGTTCGGAATTAGAGATTGTTAAGAGCATAGTGTGAAAACTCTCTCTAACCCTTACCAAGGCCGTTCCTAATCGGATACCCCCGAAGGAGCTTACACGGACATACAAAAGTACACCCATGATTAGGTGAATCGCTGGAGATCACCCCACGACTGTAGACCACGTTGAGACCACCGCGAACACTAAGCGTAACCCACAAGGAGTTACCGAAGTGACCTGCTATCAGGGCTGTTTGATGTTGACCCGTGTAGGATTTCCGTTCAATCATTAAGAAATACATAAGTAATTTCTCTCATAAACGTTCTCGGCAGATTGCTAAGATCTGCGTAGGACTCGATAGTTCACAACTGGCATCCATTGATGTAGAATCATCAGTTGTAGGAATTTTAAGTGTTCCTAAGAGATATTTGATGTATCTCGTGGCTCTAGACTCAATAAGTGCACATTTAGTCGTCGGAGGTGTGGAGCAGAGTACCTCCTTTTCAATATCAACACACTCGTAATGAGTGGTCAATAGATTATGTAGGGTTCTTCGTGAGAATGAAACAAGTATCTTTTAAGAGACACTTGAGTGGCTAAGAAGGTTAAGTGCAGTGCGTCACTGGGTCCATGACGACTTTGTTCTTCAATACCGGTGTTGCCTCAGAAACAACCAGTAGCAGATGAATTGAACCCGGTGTCTGCCCTAAGGTTGATCAAATGGAGGGTTATTTCTTTTCACCCTTTTCTTTACTTTTCTTTTTAATTCTTCAACCCCTTCTTTCCCTTTCATTCATTACTCCTTTTTGTCCCTGGGTAGATCCCTCCGGCTCTGGCGGATCATAGGACGGTTTTCCCTAACCTTAGTCAACCTTATAACTCCTTGATTATCCTATTGTTGCCATTAGAACCAAATGATTGAAATTCTCCTCAAAGTGTTTGCGAATAAAAACTTTTGTTAACACTTTGAGAGTTTAGATTTAATTTTTAGAAATACCTCCCCTCCACATATGCTCATGAATATTTCAGAAATTTGCACATGCGGGAGGAGTCTGCACTTTTCGAATTGATCCATTCTTAATAGATATGTACCCGAGGGACACGTTTACGTTGTTAGTTAAAGGGATCCATTATCAGTTTTTAGGTGATAACTAGCGCTAATAACTAACTTGAAGTTGTTAACATTCCTTGAAAGGAAGTTAGACCCGTCAAAGTAAACGTTTAATAAGAGTTTCTCGAAATGGTACATTCTGCTCAGACAAGTCCTTCGTGAGACACGTTTACATCACTGCTTAGACCAGCTTGAAATTATTACCCGTCCCGGAACATGTCCTTTCGACAACTGACTTTTGATGTTTCGTCAATTCGAGGGTTAGATCTGAGTCGAGCTCACACTAGATATAACTTTACACATCATATTTTGATCACTTTTTCATTTCTCCCCCTCAAAAATAGCATACTAGATGTTATTTTTGTTAAAAGTTTTGAGAAAAATATGCCTTTTTGAGTTTTATAGGGAGAATCCAACGAGAACTTTTACTTTAGAACAAAGATCTTTCAAGTACTCCCCCTCAAATAGTGAACAAACTTTTTGAGATTTTGAATACGAGAGGAAATACTTGTTCTTTTGAGAAGAATTGTGAAAAACTTTGAAAATTTAGATTAATTCTACTCAAAAGTAAGAAGCTTGCGCTCCTTATATTAGGATTGAGGCACTGATGCGTACCTCAAGGTCCTTTCTTTACAAGTGCGGGTTGTACACTGTTATGTCTGCACAAGCCATAATGATATAAATGAAGATGATAATGAACAAATTTATAAGATTGTACCAAAAAGAGCAATCACAGCAACGGATGGTCAGGACGACGATAAGTGAGAATGTTCAGAATCGGTGCCCTTCCTCCAATCAAGCTCTCCATTGTTCGAATATGATTTCTGAACTTCAATCTATGGTCAATCCTATCCATGAACTTTAAAGCTTCTCTTACATCATCCCTTGTCCAGCCCTCTCTGATTCCTTGGTCATAACTCTTAAGCCTTTGATCCAGCTGAATTCTGACTAATTTGAGAGTCTGATCCCCGAACTTGTGAGTTTCATCATATCTCATGAATTTCTTAGCTCCGTCTTTGGCGAAGACGACCCCAAATGGATTTCTGATGAACGTGCAAGGTTTCTTACCCAATTAAATGTTCATTTGTGGGGCGGTGAAGTTGAGAGAGGTTTGATAACTTTCGACTCCTAATTGTGCGTCTTCAACTCTTGCCCGGATGATGCGTTGACGAGCAAAAACTAGAAGTGAGTTGATGAGGTCATACTGAAGGTTGCCGGGCAAATTCTGAATTTTGCCTTGAACCTTAAGTACATACATATCTTTGATGTCGTTTGGATTCAATCGATGATAGTCAGCTTCACTGAATGAATACTCTTTGTCATCACTTCGTCGGACCACAATTTTGTCAAGAAATTTGTAACCATATCTTTTTTCTATTTCAGGAATTCCTATGATGCCAAGAATCCGGTGCATTGAGTATGGCTTGCCTTTTGATTTGAACGTCAACTTCCATTTGTAAAACCATCTACGCATCTCCGGCCAGTGATGAGTACCCAAAGATGTTTCGACATTATATTTGGAGATCGATGTAGAGTACAGACCCCTCATTTAATCTTCAAGATCATCGAGAAGATATGATGTAGCTTTGAACTTGGTAAGAGATGACGCATAACGGTGTGCAGGATCAGTGTTGCCATGAATGAGATATTTTAGGTCGTTGTTGAAGAAATACTCCTTGGGGATCTTTGGATGGTTGGGAGGACCAATGAGAGGTAATGGTTGAGAGAAATCTTGAAATTCAAAGTCAGGATCATTTCCAGGGTAGATTCTATCCCATGAAGCCCTCTTTTCCCACGTGATGTTTTTTGACAATGCATGAGCACATTCTTCAACATTGTATTCAAATTCAAGTTCCGATGTAGTGCAAGTCTTGAACTCCGTGAAACCTGCTTTTCGAATCTTCACTAAATCAGAAAGTTGAAGTTTCTGGGTCTTCATTATCTTCTTGATTCATTTTGTGAAGCCGATAATAGATCCTTCTAAGGGTACTTCTGACTCAGGAATATCTGGATAAGCGTCAACCATTTCATCGAACCAGTTGTATATTGGAGCAGAAGGATCAATCCATTCTGGGTCTGGAAGAGCTGAGGCTTCCTTTGGTGGTTCAGTGATGTTAGCAGGTAGATTTTGTGGGATTTCATACTCGGAACCTGGAACATCCAATTCCTCAGCTGCTTCCATTTGAACATCATCTGCAGTATGCATCTGAACTTCATCTGTGGATTGTACGGGGTTTTCAGCATCAGATTGAATGTTGACTGTTGTGGTAGCGGGTCTAGAAGTGGAGCCAGACGTCCTTTTGCGTTTGCCTTATTGATGTGGTTGATCATCTGGATCGTCATGACGTCGCTTTGTTGACTTAGTCTTTTTGCAAGACTCACCTTTCTTTTCTTCCTTTTTCATTGACTTAAGTAGTGCTTTGCGAAGATCTTCCTCATTTGGGTCATCCATGATTGCTTCCAACAGCTTTCCCTTTAGATCACTAGCAGATGGGGTAGATGGTAGAGTCTGAACGGTTATTGGAGTTGTCTGAAACTTTTATGTAACAACCCTTTCAAGATTATCTTTAACGTATTGTTGCACGGTTGCTGGGAGTTGGTCACGAACAAATTTTCAAACTTCTCCTGGTAATCGATTCTTAACTCTGTCTGCCACGGCTGCATCAATGTTGTAAACTTTGAATAGTTCAAGCTCTTTCTGTTGTTCTGAAACCTGCCCTTGTAAATTCTTCAATTGTTGTTGTGATGATCTCAACAGACTTGGATGAGCAGCCACTTGTGATTATTGGGTTTGCTGAGGAGGGAGTGGTTGGGTCATTNGGTAGATTCTATCCCATGAAGCCCTCTTTTCCCACGTGATGTTTTTAGACAATGCATGAGCACATTCTTCAACATTGTATTCAAATTCAAGTTCCGATGTAGTGCAAGTCTTGAACTCCGTGAAACCTGCTTTTCGAATCTTCACTAAATCAGAAAGTTGAAGTTTCTGGGTCTTCATTATCTTCTTGATTCATTTTGTGAAGCCGATAATAGATCCTTCTAAGGGTACTTCTGAATCAGGAATATCTGGATAAGCGTCAACCATTTCATCGAACCAGTTGTATGTTGGAGCAGAAGGATCAATCCATTTTGGGTTTGGAAGAGCTGAGGCTTCCTTTGGTGGTTCAGTGATGTTAGCAGGTAGATTTTGTGGGATTTCATACTCGGAACCTGGAACATCCAATTCCTCAGCTGCTTCCATTTGAACATCATCTGCAGTATGCATCTGAACTTCATCTGTGGATTGTACGGGGTTTTCAGCATCAGATTGAATGTTGACTGTTGTGGTAGGGGGTCTAGAAGTGGAGCCAGACTTCCTTTTGCGTTTGCCTTATTGATGTGGTTGATCATCTGGATCGTCATGACGTCTTTGTTGACTTAGTCTTTTTGCAAGACTCACCTTTCTTTTCTGCCTTTTTCATTGACTTAAGTAGTGCTTTGCGAAGATCTTCCTCATTTGGGTCATCCATGATTGCTTCCAACAGCTTTCCCTTTAGATCACTAGCAGATGGGGTAGATGGTAGAGTCTGAACGGTTATTGGAGTTGTCTGAAACTTTTGTGTAACAACCCTTTCAAGATTATCTTTAACGTATTGTTCCACGGTTGCTAGGAGTTGGTCACGAACAAATTTTCAAACTTCTCCTGGTAATCGATTCTTAACTCTGTCTGCCATGGCTGCATCAATGTTGTAAACTTTGAATAGTTCAAGCTCTTTCTGTTGTTCTGAAACCTGCCCTTGTAAATTCTTCAATTGTTGTTGTGATGATCTCAATAGACTTGGATGAGCAACCACTTGTGATTATTGGGTTTGCTGAGGAGGGAGTGGTTGGGTCATTGAAGGCTGATCCTGAGATGTAGTTACTTGAGGTTGTTGGACTGGAGCAGCAATAGGAACAATCTCATAACTACCGGTGACATCAACTGTTGTATCATCTGTTTCTTGATCATCATTCTTATCATCTTTATCACTCTTGGTTTCATTATCACTTTCTTCATCACCTTCATTTGATTCTTCATCACTTTTCTTTTCTTCTTCACTCATTTCTTTTACTCTTTTATCACTACTTTCCGATTCTCCTTCAGATTCGTCATTAACAGCTTCGGTATCATCCTTATCTTTGTCACTTTCCTTTTCTTCCCCGTCAGTAGACTGTTTTTCAGAACTTGAGGATACTTCTGCCTTATCGGAATCACCTGAATCATTTGAATTATCTTTTTCTTGATCAGTATCTGAGAGTGTTTGAGAACCGGATTCCTCTGACTTATCTTCATCTTCTTCATTCTCAGATGATGGGTTCTCCAACTCAACATCCTTAGTGCCAGAACCTTCACCTTTCTTTTTCAGCTTGGCTATTCTTTCCTCTTCTAAATGTTTACTTTCTTGCAGTTGTTCCTCTTCTTCAGATTCGGTCAAAGGTGGAGTTCCAGCTTCTTCCTGAGGTTGTTTGCCCTTGCCTTTAGTTTCTTTTACCCTTTTAACGGTTTCTTGCTCAGTTTCCTCATCAGTCGGTTCATCACGAATGGTAAGATTTCTTTTGGGCTGACGAGTAGCTTTCTTTGATCTTAACTTAGGAGCCTTGAAGACCTTTTCAGTACCCTTAGAAGCTGTTTTGGTTTTCTTAGAAGTCAACCAGACTGAATTATTCCTTTGGGCATTTTCATAGTCCTCATAAGCTTTAGTCTTTCGAACCGCATCCGTTAACAGAAGATCAGGAATTCTCATCCCTTGTTTCGTGGTGCTTGTTTTGTGAATTCTGGCTGAAGAGTACATTAGATCCATAGCAGGTGTATGTTCCTTATCCTCCCGTCTAGCATCAATCTCTGAATATTTATGCATGAAGTGTCCTATGAGGTGCTTCGTAAACCAAGTAAAAGGGATTTTCTTTGTTGGTGATGTTTTGAACTGTCGGGCTTGAAAAGTCATATCTTCCCAAATTAACTGAGCGAAGTCAATGGGAGCCATTTTGACTACCCCCCAGTAAATTTGCATGAGTTCCAATGATGGATGTTCGTGCCCGGTTTCTCTGCCAGTTACACAGTTGGTGAGGATGGAGTAAAGAGTGAGCCATGGTTGTGGTATATTCTTTCTGTCGATCGATGATAGGTTGGTGAGTTTGGTTTTTGATTCATCATACCCAATTTCTCGTAGAAATCTGATAATTTCTGACAACGAAGGACGTGAGGTGAATTTCTTGAAGTTTCTGGAACCTTCAGCAGGTAAGCCAAGAACTGAGCGTAGAGTTCTGACGTTAAACTGAATGTCTTTGTGATCAAGTCGTATCCCCATTGTTTTGCCGTCCTTACTTACTTCCAGAGATTTCCAGAATTGTGTCAAGTAGACTTCAGGTACGGAGCATGAACAAGTGAGTAGTTGTCGAATGTAATGATGCTGTAGAATCTCCACTATGATTTGACATGTTGGATGACACGGGGGCTTCTCTAGATCAACTTTCAAGTTAGACTTTCCGATATTCCTTTCATCTCCTTTAATTAACTCATGCCTAGGAGTGGTTCCTTGAGACATCTTAGTACCTGAAATGCATCAACACAACCAACGAACACAATATGGTGATGTTTAAGTTAGTGAACATTTCAATATCCAAGTTGTCATCTTGATGGAATTAGTGTGACCAATGAATAATGCAACATATTGATACATGCACAACTAATTAGCATCATAACCAAGAAAGACACATTTGACACATCCCACACATGTAAGCAAATTAAGTCAATCCAAAAAAGGCATACTCCACAAAGTCAAACACATAAAATCTTATTCGACAAAACTCAAAACTTGTGTCATACTCGAAAAATTACAAGCCAAACTCGATAACCTATGTATGTGCCATACTCGATAAAATTCAAGAAATTTTGACAGAGTTTTGTTACATACAAGTCACATGAAAAGAACCCATACTCGATGGTTCTTAAGGTCCACTCCTTACTCGGAGAACAGATAAGTAAATCATACTCGATAAGCATACAAACTAATGATACTCGATAAGCATATGGAAAATAGCCTTACTCGATATCAAAGTCATA
>LBNU01005149.1:56485-77659 GCA_014162995.1 Artemisia annua
AGAGATTTCCAGAATTGTGTCAAGTAGACTTCAGGTACGGAGCATGAACAAGTGAGTAGTTGTCGAATGTAATGATGCTGTAGAATCTCCACTATGATTTGACATGTTGGATGACACGGGAGTTTCTCTAGATCAACTTTCAAGTTAGACTTTCCGATATTCCTTTCATCTCCTTTAATTAACTCATGCCTAGGAGTGGTTCCTTGAGACATCTTAGTACCTGAAATGCATCAACACAACCAACGAACACAATATGGTGATGTTTAAGTTAGTGAACATTTCAATATCCAAGTTGTCATCTTGATGGAATTAGTGTGACCGATGAATAATGCAACATATTGATACATGCACAACTAATTAGCATCATAACCAAGAAAGACACATTTGACACATCCCACACATGTAAGCAAATTAAGTCAATCCAAAAAAGGCATACTCCACAAAGTCAAACACATAAAATCTTATTCGACAAAACTCAAAACTTGTGTCATACTCGAAAAATTACAAGCCAAACTCGATAACCTATGTATGTGCCATACTCGATAAAATTCAAGAAATTTTGACAGAGTTTTGTTACATACAAGTCACATGAAAAGAACCCATACTCGATGGTTCTTAAGGTCCACTCCTTACTCGGAGAACAGATAAGTAAATCATACTCGATAAGCATACAAACTAATGATACTCGATAAGCATATGGAAAATAGCCTTACTCGATATCAAAGTCATACTAGATAAGTCAAGATTACTTACTCGATAAGAGCAAAAACTCACAGCCATACTTGATAAGTCCATTAACTCGATAAGGTCTCATATTTTTTCTTACTCGAAGAATAGAGGCATCTTATATCGAGTAAGGAATTGGATTCCTTACTCGACATCAAAATGTCCTTATGCTTCGAGTAAGGCAAATATGAAGCCTTACTCGATAAGAATGCCTGATACTCGATAATCTTCATATATACTCGATAAGTTCATGAGGGATACTCGATAAGCCCAAAATTTTAAGTAAGATATAGGTCATGGGTATGTTACAGTTAGTTGTCATTAGGCATCTAAACACATAAACCAACACTAAATCCAATATAATCCTGACACATTTGTCACAAAAGATTAAATAAGCCCACGAATTAACACGAAATCAAGCATATGTAATCCTACGCATCTGAAACTATGGGAGCATGTTATGTGAACACATTAGAGCCATATGTAAAACACACACCCAAAGCACAATCTTTCACAGCCAATAATACGAGCCCTAGAGGCAAATATTCTCAAAAATTCACACACCTAATGAAACCAAGGCCAAATTAAAGGTGTTATCAAACAATTTTAGACCTTCCAAAGCAACCCATCTACTTTAATTAGCCTGGAACCTTTGAATTAAGAAACACCCAAATCGAGTACACGAACCCTAATGCATGAATTCCACAGAACAAATTCCAGAGATTGAGAATATGAAAATGAGTAATTAAACGATTATGAACACTTACAATCACTGAGAAAACTCAAAATTCAAAGAATTTTGGTCGTGGAAAATTTTTGGCAGCACAGGGTTGATGGTTTTTGATTTTGTGAATGTGAAGATTTAATTTCCAAAGTTTATATAAGGAAAAGTTTCAAATATTGACCATTTAGACCCTTGGACTTGTACACAAGCCAAACTAATAACAATTTTAACAATTAAAGTCCCTCTAGTTTTTAAGTCGCAATGTTACGAGTCCAAGTGATTAAAACTTAGAGTATAAGTGACGAAACTCCCCCTTGAACCAATACCACATCTGATGACGGTTATAAACAACTTTTTGGCTCGAGAGTTAGTCGGAAAAGATGAATTTGAATGAAGAAAACCAATGAAGATAAAAAATTCACAAGAATATGACAAATTTTCTCCCCCTCAAGATATGTTTACTAAAAAATGTTGAAAATGTTTGGAACAACATATCTTGAAGTAGTGAATTTATTTTTATTTTATTTTTATTTTTTTTTAAATGAAATGTAATGAGGAAAGAAAATCTTTTTGTGTTTTTCTGAGTTTATATTTTTGTATTTTGTTTTTGAATAGATATGTACAAAATGTTTTGGTGTCTGACTCGCTTAATTGTTTTTAAGAAAAGATTGTAAATCATCTGGAGTCAAACACCACGTACCAATCCGGTGAACTAATTCAACAAACCGAGATGGAGCTAATGGTTTTGTGAACAAGTCTGCCAGCTGGTATTCAGTACCCACAAAATATAACTCAATTGTAACCTTTTCAACGTGCTCTTTGATGAAGTGATAATGGAGGTCGATGTGTTTAGATTTGCAATGAAGAACAGTGTTGCAGGAGATTTCTATCGCGCTTTTGGAATCACAGTACATCGGGATTTTGTTGAATAAGTAGCCGTAGTCCATTAGCTGTGTTCGCATCCAAATGACTTGAGCACAACAAGCAGACATGGCTACATATTCAGCCTCCGTGGATGATAATGAGGTGCAATCCTGCTTCTTCGATTGCCAAGACACAAGTTTGTCTCCAAGAAACTGCAAACCACCAGAAGTACTTTTGCGTGTGTCTACGCACCCTGCATGATCAGCATCTGAAAAGGCTATTAGTTCAAAACCAGAATCCTTCGGATACCAGAGTCCCATGTTAATGGTTCCCTTTATGTATCGAAGGATTCGTTTAGCCTCATTGAGGTGACGTTCAGTAGGACTAGACTGATATCGAGAGCACATAAATACAGCAAAGACAATATCTGGTCTGCTAGCGGTTAGATACATGAGTGACCCAATAATACTTCGGTATTTTGTGGGGTCAACAGGTTTTCCATGTAAATCCGCGTCTAGCTTAGTTGTGTTGGCCATTGGTGTATTGTAGGTATCACAACTTGTCATGCCATGTTTCTTAATTATCTCTAGAGCATATTTAGATTGACTAAGGAAAATCCCACGGGGTGATTGATGAACTTGTAATCCTAAAAAGAATGTAAGTTCACCCATCATAGACATTTCAAAATTTTGTTTCATTAATTTTGCAAAAGCGTTTGAATACTTTTTATGTGTCGAAGCAAAAATAATGTCATCAACGTATATTTGCACAATTAAAACGTCTTCCCCGTGTTTTTGGATAAACAAAGTTGGATCTATCAAGCCTTTGGTAAAATCATTAGCAAGCAAGAAAGCAGTAAGTTTATCGTACCATGCCCTTGGGGCTTGTTTGAGACCATAGAGAGCCTTCTTAAGTCTGTAGACATGATTAGGATGCTCTGGGTCGACGAATCCTTCCGGCTGACTAACATAGACTTCTTCACGTAATTCGCCGTTCAGAAATGCTGTTTTCACATCCATTTGATAGACGACCATGTTTTTGTGAGCAGCATATGCAAGAAAGATGCGAACAGCTTCTAGTCTAGCCACAGGTGCAAAAGATTCCTCAAAATCAATTCCTTCTTCCTGAGAATATCCTTTAGCAACCAATCGGGATTTGTTACGAATAACTGTGCCATCTGCGTCCAATTTGTTTTTCCAAATCCATTTCAGCCCAATGACGTACACTCCATCTGGTCGTTCAACTAATTCCCACACTTCAAGGCGTTTGAATTGGTCGTATTCCTCTTGCATTGATTCAATCCAGTTGTCATAAGTGAGTGCTTCCTTAATGTTTTTGGGTTCTTCTTGACAAACTGTGAGTGCATAAATGCAATGTTCAGCATCGGAGTGAAGTCGGTGTCTTGTCATAACTGGAGCTGAGGGATGTCCAATGATGTTGATTAATGGATGATCTTTAGTCCACTGATGCGTTGAAGGATGAGGGTTATGGAACTGCTGCATATTGACTGATTCCAAATTGCGTGTTGACGACTCTGCAATGTCTTCAAGGTTTGGAGTCGGAGCAAACGGATTGAAAAGCGCAAGTGGATCAAAATCTGCAGGTTCGGGTACTTGTTGTTGGTTCAGATCTTCAGCTGCATTGTCTGTATTGGAATCGGTTTGTTCAGCAAACGGGTTGAAGAACTCATTACAAGGTGCACTGTTGTCTACAGTAGTAGTTGTAGGAGCAGTTGTATCAGGTATTGGAATATGATCAGGTTGAGCAGCGGAACTAGTGGATACAGCTGGTGCACTTTGATCAAAAGTGTCATCAAACAGTGGTGCGAACAAGGTTTCCAATTCTTTGCGGGTTGGTGACAATGGTGCAGTTGAAGAATCTGGGAAGTTAAGACGGTTGGTTGCGGGTCCTAAGCTGTTGTGCTCAGAAGCCATTTCAGAAAGTTCATCGAAATTAGCGTGAATTGTCTCTTGAATTTCCCTTGTACGACGGTTATAGATCCGAAAGCCTTTTGAATTTTCACAGTAGCCAATGAAGATACCTATGTTAGCTTTTGCTTTGAGCTTCCCAAAATCATCACGATCATTATGTGGATAGCAAAGAGCTCCGAACACATGAAAGTGTTGAACATTTGGTTTTCGTTTGTGAACAATCTCATAAGGAGTTTTGTTGTGGCGTCTTGTGATCATACAGCGATTTTGAGTATAACATGCGGTGGAAACAGCTTCAGCCCATAAGTAATCTGGTAATTGAGCGTTAATGAGCATCGTTCTTCCAGCTTCCACTAACGTTCTGTTGCATCTTTCGACTACCCCATTATGTTCTGGACTTCTAGAAATAGACGTTTGATGTTCAATACCCACTTTCTTAAAATACTCACGAAGAGTTTGATTCTTAAATTCAGTTCCATTGTCCGTTCTGACTGTTCTGACTGTGTTTCGAAGTTGAACCTGAATTTTGGTGAGAAAGGTGATGATCATGGAAGGATCTTGATCTTTGCTTTGAATGAAGTAAACCCAAGTCCATTTAGAGTAGTCATCAACAATTACTAATATGTACCGTTTGCCGTTAATTGTTTGAACACGCATGGGGCCACACAAATCCATATGAAGCAGATGAAGAACATGCTTAGAACTTGGTTCAGTTTTAGAGCTGAAGTGGGCACGTTTGCTCTTTCCTTGTTCACAAGCGGGACATAAGTGATCTTTTGAATATCTGAATCTAGGAAGACCGTCAACTAGTTTGTGACGAGCAAGGTCTGTCATGGTTTTAAAGTTAAGACGAGACATACGCTTATGCCATAACCATGATTTTGTCGAAGTTGCCTTTGAAAGAAGACATATAGGAGAAGAAGCGATCATGTCTGACAAAGATATGGAGTAAAGACTATTTCCACGAGTGCCGGACATAAGATCATTTCCTTGTAAGTCGCGAACCAAGCAAGTTTTCTCCTTGAATGCTACTTCTAAATCCCCATCACAGAATTGACTGACTGAGAACAGATTGTGACCAAGGCCTTCGACATAATACACATGACTAATTTCGATGTTACCACTGACATAATCCCCATATCCCATAATTGCAGCGAAATGATCATTCCCGAATCTAACAGTTCCGATGAACTTTGAGACAAATTTTCTTAACAGTTTGAGATTGCCTGTCATGTGTCGGGAGCATCTGCTATCAATAATCCAAAGAACAAGTTGAACCACCTGCATCACACGAAGGAGACAAAGATGGAACAGGTGTAAGGGTGGAACCCAAAGAAGTTGTGGGTTCCGTTGGGTTATATGCACACATGTTTATAATTTTAGGTATCCATTTAAAATTATGTGTTCTTTCTAACCAACGTTGCCAATTCCAACTAGATTGTGCTTTCTTCTTAAGGAATTCGCTNAGAATTGACTGACTGAGAACAGATTGTGACCAAGGCCTTCGACATAATACACATGACTAATTTCGATGTTACCACTGACATAATCCCCATATCCCATAATTGCAGCGAAATGATCATTCCCGAATCTAACAGTTCCGATGAACTTTGAGACAAATTTTCTTAACAGTTTGAGATTGCCTGTCATGTGTCGGGAGCATCTGCTATCAATAATCCAAAGAACAAGTTGAACCACCTGCATCACACGAAGGAGACAAAGATGGAACAGGTGTAAGGGTGGAACCCAAAGAAGTTGTGGGTTCCGTTGGGTTATATGCACACATGTTTATAATTTTAGGTATCCATTTAAAATTATGTGTTCTTTCTAACCAACGTTGCCAATTCCAACTAGATTGTGCTTTCTTCTTAAGGAATTCGCTAGGTGATGCCATGTTCTTAGTAGTATTGTTCGCAACTACAGGGGCGACTACATCATCCATAGAAACTACATTTGGCTTTCTACCTAGCACAGATTTAGAAGCAATAGTGGGCCTAGATTTTCTGCCAGATGTTCGTTTCTTATGACGAGATAAAAGAGAGTTTGCCAAACATTTTGCATGATCACCAGATAACATACTTTTACGACAAAACACACATTAAGCATTAGCATGCAAAGCATTCAAAGGTTCAGCATTTGTTACACAAAGATTAGGATTACAATTTGCCAAATCAGAATCTAAATCTAGTGCAACATGAGTTTTATTCAAATTCCTAAGGTGATCTTCTACTTCAGAGGCGTCTAGTTTTCCGCTTCTACGCTTCCAGATCCTATTCTTCCTTTTGGTGCTCTTACGCTTTGATCTGCTAACGCTAGTAGTGGTAACTATTCCTATACAAGTTGAAGCATGTACGTTAGAAGTTTGTGAGTGTGTTTCCCTAGGGGTTGTGTCGATGTTTTACATTCTTGGTGCTATCACATTTGTGTCAACATACTTTCCTTTTTCAAGTATTTTAATTGTCTCTTTTAACTCAATGATGATGTGCTTCTTTTCTTGGATGTTAGATTCCAGCTCACGATTGCAAAAATAAATGTCATTGTTTATAACTTTTAATTCCTCTAATTCCTTTTGATATTTTGAAATTTGACTTTGTAACTCTACAGCTCCATCCTTAAAGGAATTTGAAGTTTTTTGACTTTGCAATTGCAATTCGAAAGAAAGACTTTGATTTTGACACCATTCAAGCTTCTTTTGTAGATGAGAAATCTCTTTTGAAAGTTTATTTTGCACATCATCGTTGTGTTTCACAAGTTTCTCATTTTCACTCTTTAAAGTCGCAACTTGTTCATTCAACAATTTAATATCATCAGTGTGATCATCAACAAGCATAGCAGTACCAGACTCATACAAAGAATTCATAATCACAGACAATATATCAGCATGAAGAACATATTCTAAGAGTCGATCAGCCTCTTTCTGTAAACCTTTGTTTTCTTCTTTTTTGTTTTGAGATTGTTTGTTCAGTTGCATTGAAAACTTCCATCATTGATTTTACCTCTGTCTGAAGTTCCTTTTCCCAGCGTGTAGCACAAAGACGCGAATGTTGAACATGTGGCTAAAGTTGTTTTTGAAAGACTTCTCTTTTTTCTTTTTCGTAAGCATTTTGAAAAGTTGCTACAGTTATTTATGAGTTTCTTTCAATTGCTTGTTCTAAAAACTGTATGTCTTCCATAAACGTATCAAAATACCTCATGACACTACAACGTTTTGGTAATGGTTTAATTTGACCGGAGTCAGGTAAAGGACCATTTATTTGTGCTACTGGTTTAACAAGACCAACATCAGAAGATGAATCATTTACTCGTATTAAAGACCAAGGTTGTTCGGTTTTCTCTTTCTGAGGCACAAAAGATGCATTTAAATGAGGAAATGTTGAGTAATCAAAAGGTGTATTGTAAAAAACATTGCTCATTTTAGATCGACTCTCATCCTCTATTTCCTCTTCTTCATCACGATTATATACAACAACATGCACAACAGATTCATCAAATAAGTGTTCTGCACTATACAATTTTGGAATTTCCTTGAGTGCTGTTTTTAAAAAACTAGGTGTATCATAACCAAGAGCATAACCACACCCGGGAGGTCTTTGTTGCAAAGTAAACTTTTGAATTGTGGTAATGGATTCACCCGTTTTATAAACAACATTTTTAAACTCTTTGATTTTCTTTTCCAATTCAACAACTTCTTCTACGTAAGAATCAATCTGTTTCCTTGACTTTTGTTTATATTCTCGAAACTCAGCTTGACCAAGGGACAACTCAGATTTTGTTTTAGAAAGTTCATCGGTGAGTTGATTCATTTATTGTTTATGATTAAACCTTTCTTGTTCCATTTGTGAGATTAAATCATTTTTGGAAACGGTTAATTCGCGTATTTGATGTTGTAACTCTTGTTCTTGAACATAAGATTCTTGGAAAGCAATTTCAAAACTTTTTTCCCGATTATCTCGTGTTTCAAAATTTGTTATTTGAATTTTACAGCACTCAAGGTCTTTCATTAATGATGCAATTTTGGCTTTCAATTTGGTATTTATATCATTGCATTTTTGGGCCTGAATTTGGGTGGTCATAAGCATGGTTCTAAGGTCTGAATCTGGATCATTTGAAGGTTCATGTTGTTCAAATTGATCATTATATTCATCATCAAGTGGGTCATCAGATACAACAGTTTGGTTAATTTGAACGTTATCATCAAATGTAACCACAGGGTCAATTTGATCATCGTCGTCAAATGTAACAAATGTGCTTATTTGGTTATCCTCTTGACTAGATAATAATGAATTGTTTTGAACAACTTGTTCCTCGTCGGATGCAGATGCAGAAGGTGAGGCAATATCATGTATTAAGCAAGTGTTTAAATCATGTACCTCAGACAGGCCATTAGTGTCATACACTGGGCCTGAATCACTCAGATGTAGTTCCTGCATATTGGCCATAAGGATAACTACAGCATTTGCTTCCAGATCTTCCATGTCATCATCAGATTGAGCATTGGCCATGAAGCTGTTGTCTTTAGCATTGGCGTTTCCACGTGCTTCATCCTTAAGAGCGAGAAGTAATGCTTCCTTGTGATACTTACTGCCTTGTGTTCGTGGTGAAGGACATGCAGTAGCCAAATGACCTATCCCGTTGCAGTTGTAGCATCGAATGACATTGTTACCAAAATCTGTGTTACCCGTTTCAACAATCTCAACCCTTTTCTGAGGAGCAGCAACATTATTCCGAAAGCTACCATTTGTATTAAACCGCTGACCGTTTCCAGAATTACCCATATTACCACGAAAACCAGATCTACCAATGTTACGATTCTGAACTTCAACTCGGCCATCATTAACAACAGCTTGATTCCTTGTGTTAGATGAAGAACGAAGACGGTTGTTCGACTTGTTGGAGAATTTGCTGAATGCTTTAGCGATAAGTGCAATTCCTTGGTTCAAGTTGTTGAATTCCTCTTCATCTTCATCATTGTTAGCATTGGAGTAGAACATGGAGTCATTGTTGTCATATGTATCAGTTGAACCTATATTGCTTTGGTGAGTAGAATCATAGGTGAGTAGTGGTTGTGGAGGATTTGGTTGAGGGTAGTGGAAGTAATTTTGTTCCTGAACATAAGCATGGTTTGATGGTTGTTGAGTAAAGTGAGATTGAGCAACAAGTCACTGGTACAAAAAGTTCTATCAGTCACGCCCAAAATGCGTGACGATAGGCATATAGTCACACACGTTTTTTTCGTCGTGTGTCACCAAAAGTCCCGCCACCGTAGGTGGCATATGGTGACGTTGTTGAGTTCGTGGCCTTTTCCATCGAAAAAGAGTGACCAAAACCCCGAATATGTGTGACAAATTAGGCACAAGTTTTGTTGGATTAGTCATTATCCGTGACCGTAAATACCTTATAGTCACACGAATATTTTTTGAGAGTAACTATTGTTTGTCCTTTGGCCACATAAATATATAACATATGTGACATTTGAGATGAGTCTTTCTAGTAAACGTGTATTATGTGTGACTATTTCCAGTCCTTTGGCCACATGAATATACAATAAGTGTGACGTTTGTGATGATTTAGTCACGCAATGGGTGTTGCTTTTTTGGAGTTAGTCACATACAATTTAAAACAAAGTGGCCAAAAGTGTTAATAAGTGTGACCATATGCTCTTTAAAGTGAACAAATGTGTATTTTGTGTGACTATTGATCATCCAATGGCCACATGAATTTTATGTTTGTGTGGCCTTTTGTAATATTTAGTCACACAAACCATGTTTGTTTTGGGTATTTAGTCACATACAATTAAGCAAACAGTGGCCAAAAGCGTTAATAAGTGTGACCATATGCTGTTTAAAGTGAAGAAATTTGTATTTTGTGTGACTATTGATCATCCAATGGCCACGTTAATTTTATGTTTGTGTGGCCTTTTGTAACATTTAGTCACACAAACCGTGTTTGTTTTGGGTATTTAGTCACATATAATTAAGCAAACAGTGGCCAAAAGTGTTAATAAGTGTGACCATATGATGTTTAAAGTGCAGATATGTGTGTTTTGTGTGACTAATGTTCATCCAATGGTCACATAAATTTTTAATTTGTGTGGCATTTTGTAATATTTAGTCACACATCGTATTAAACAAAGAGTGACCAATAATTTTAGTACTGCTAGTACTACGTTAGTACTGCTGGAGCAGAGTTACTACTGCTATATATATAAAATAAAATGTATATAAATGAAGCTGATGCGCGTGGGATTGCAACACGCACTACGTTTTACCTGTCGAGGGATCTCGAGAAGCTTACAATCCCCACCAGGCAGTGTACCTGACCGATGTAGTATAGTGTAGTGGCAAGTACCGGGGGATTGATCGTTCTCTCACAGGGAATAGTGTTCGTTAGGTTAAAGACTACTCTAATTAAGGTCTAAGGGTGGAGGATGATTATTTTTGTATTTTTATGTTTTTTAGAAAGCAGTAAAATCTCGGTTTTGAAGGAGTGGGCGGAATTAGTTGCTAGTCAACTAACCCAAGTATCTACTTATGCAAATTAAATTAAAGTTTTGAGAAAACAATGGTGGGGAAAGTAGTGTTTACTTAGATTTCATTACTCCCTAACTATCTTTTACCATGTAATTAGTATGTTGAGTTTGCGTGGATGACGGGTGTATTCCTAACAAGTCGTAGGGAGTGCGTTCAATTCCCTAACTCTATAAGCTCCTACTTCACTCTATGACGATACGTCAAGTATCCTATCATAAACTCACCGATAGCAACCTACGCATGAAATACTACCTTAAAATCGATTAACGCACATACGATTCACGTTTCCTAAGACGTTCAAGATTGTTACCGTATAGGAGGTTAGCCAGTTTTCTTAAGTCTAACGTAGATGAAACATTCATCCAAATCACAATCACAACATACACATCACATGATAATTAATAGTTAGGTTTCATTAGATCTAAGCAAACACAAGTTAATTTAGCCTAGCATGTTAAAAGAAAGAAAAGCACAAACATAAATCATACAACACATAGACATATTGTATGGATTGAATGAAGACTTATCTTAGATTAAACATGCAAGTTAAAGGGGTAAAAGTACCCTCTAAGATCTGTGATACACGAGCTAGGGTTTAACCCTTAAGTTCTCCACCAAGTTCCTCTT
Organism: Artemisia annua; assembly: GCA_014162995.1. Lineage (NCBI taxonomy): Eukaryota > Viridiplantae > Streptophyta > Magnoliopsida > Asterales > Asteraceae > Artemisia > Artemisia annua. Next base: position 67,888 of record LBNU01005149.1, read on the forward strand.
TTAAAACAATAAAATTCGTCCTATATATATAGAGAATACGGGCTGACGGCGTCAGCCCAAGGTGTGACGCCGTCACGCTGACGATTAGGGTTTTGTGATGGCCTTCTTCACGTCGTCACGCCGCCTTGTTCCAGATCTGACGGCCTTCCCTGACGCCGTCACCAAACTAGGCTAAAAACTCTCTGGCCCGTCATGAGTAACTTCCAATTTCTTCACTTCCTTTGTTCCTGACGTCGTCACGTTGAAGCTTGTGACGCCGTCACCTTCTGTGCACTTTAGGGTCTTTTGAGATTTTGTTGTTTTTCGCACTTTTTCACTCCGAAAACGCCCGAAAATGCTTCTTTTGTGATTTTCTCCTCAAAAGTACCTAAAATGAGAAAAGAAACGACTTCGGATGAAATCCGATCAAATAATATACGAATTAGGACTCAAACTGACCCCTAAAAACGTAATATTTTTCGTCTCATCACTTCACTTCAATTCAATCAATATGTCTATGTGTTGGTTGATTATATCTTTTGCTTTTCTTTTAATTAACATGTGTAGCTAAATTCTTCTTGTGTTTGCTTAGATCTAATGAAACCTAACTATTAATTATTGGTTGATTGGTGTGTGTTTTTAGATAAGTCAAGATTACTTACTCGATAAGAGCAAAAACTCACAGCCATACTCGATAAGTCCATTAACTCGATAAGGTCTCATATTTTTTCTTACTCGAAGAATAGAGGCATCTTATATCGAGTAAGGAATTGGATTCCTTACTCGACATCAAAATGTCCTTATGCTTCGAGTAAGGAAAATATGAAGCCTTACTCGATAAGAATGCCTGATACTCGATAATCTTCATATATACTCGATAAGTTCATGAGGGATACTCGATAAGCCCAAAAATTTAAGTAAGATATAGGTCATGGGTATGTTACAGTTAGTTGTCATTAGGCATCTAAACACATAAACCAACACTAAATCCAATATAATCCTGACACATTTGTCACAAAAGATTAAATAAGCCCATGAATTAACACGAAATCAAGCATATGTAATCCTACGCATCTGAAACTATGGGAGCATGTTATGTGAACACATTAGAGCCATATGTAAAACACACACCCATAAGCACAATCTTTCCCAGCCAATAATACGAGCCCTAGAGGCAAATATTCTCAAAAATTCACACACCTAATGAAACCAAGGCCAAATTAAAGGTGTTATCAAACAATTTTAGACCTTCCAAAGCAACCCATCTACTTTAATTAGCCTGGAACCTTTGAATTAAGAAACACCCAAATCGAGTACAAGAACCCTAATGCATGAATTCCACAGAACAAATTCCATAGATTGAGAATATGAAAATGAGTAATTAAACGATTATGAACGCTTACAATCACTGAGAAAACTCAAAATTCAAAGAATTTTGGTCGTGGAAATTTTTTGGCAGCACAGGGTTGATGGTTTTTGATTTTGTGAATGTGAAGATTTAATTTCCAAAGTTTATATAAGGAAAAGTTTCAAATATTGACCATTTAGACCCTTGGACTTGTACACAAGCCAAACTAATAACAATTTTAACAATAAAAGCCCTCTAGTTTTTAAGTCGCAATGTTACGAGTCCAAGTGATTAAAACTTAGAGTATAAGTGACGAAACTCCCCCTTGAACCAATACCACATCTGATGACGGTTATAAACAACTTTTTGTCTCGAGAGTTAGTCGGAAAAGATGAATTTGAATGAAGAAAACCAATGAAGATAAAAAATTCACAAGAATATGACAAATTTTCTCCCCCTCAAGATATGTTTAGGAAAAAATGTTGAAAATGTTTGGAACAACATATCTTGAAGTAGTGAATTTATTTTTATTTTATTATTTTTTTTTGAAATGAAATGTAATGAGGAAAGAAAATCTTTTTGTGTTTTTCTGAGTTTGTATTTTTGTATTTTGTTTTTGAATAGATATGTACAAAATGTTTTGGTGTCTGACTCGCTTAATTGTTTTTAAGAAAAGATTGTAAATCATCTGGAGTCAAACACCACATACCAATCCGGTGAACTAATTCAACAAACCGAGATGGAGCTAATGGTTTTGTGAACAAGTCTGCCAGCTGGTATTCAGTACCCACAAAATATAACTCAATTGTAACCTTTTCAACGTGCTCTTTGATGAAGTGATAATGGAGGTCGATGTGTTTAGATTTGCAATGAAGAACAGTGCTGCAGGAGATTTCTATCGCGCTTTTGGAATCACAGTACATCGGGATTTTGTTGAATAAGTAGCCGTAGTCCATTAGCTGTGTTCGCATCCAGATGACTTGAGCACAACAAGCAGACATGGCTACATATTCAGCCTCCGTAGATGATAATGAGGTGCAATCCTGCTTCTTCGATTGCCAAGACACAAGTTTGTCTCCAAGAAACTTCAAACCACCAAAAGTACTTTTGCGTGTGTCTACGCACCCTGCATGATCAGCATCTGAAAAGGCTATTAGTTCAAAACCAGAATCCTTCGGATACCAGAGTCCCATGTTAATGGTTCCCTTTATGTATCGAAGGATTCGTTTAGCCTCATTGAGGTGACGTTCAGTAAGACTGGACTGATAACGAGAGCACATAAATACATCAAAGAAAATATCTGGTCTGCTAGCGGTTAGATACATGAGTGACCCAATAATACTTCGGTATTTTGTGGGGTCAACAGGTTTCCCATGTAAATCCGCATCTAGCTTAGTTGCGTTGGCCATTGGTGTATTGTAAGTATCACAACTGGTCATGCCATGTTTCTTAATTATCTCTAGAGCATATTTAGACTAACTAAGGAAAATCCCACGGGGTGAGTGATGAACTTGTAGTCCTAAAAAGAACGTAAGTTCACCCATCATAGACATTTCAAAATTTTGTTTCATTAATTTTGCAAAAGCGTTTGAATACTTTTTATGTGTAGAAGCAAAAATAATGTCATCAACGTATATTTGCACAATTAAAACGTCATCCCTGTGTTTTTGGATAAACAAAGTTGGATCTATCAAGCCTTTGGTAAAATCATTAGCAAGTAAGAAAGCAGTAAGTTTATCGTACCATGCCCTTGGGGCTTGTTTGAGACCATAGAGAGCCTTCTTAAGTCTGTAGACATGATTAAGATGCTCTGGGTCGACAAATCCCTCTGGCTGACTAACATAAACTACTTCACGTAATTCGCCGTTCAGAAATGCCGTTTTCACATCCATTTGATAAACGACCATATTTTTGTGAGCAGCGTATGCAAGAAAAATGCGAACAGCTTCTAGTATAGCCACAGGTACAAAAGACTCCTCAAAATCAATTCCTTCTTCCTGAGAATATCCTTTAGCAACCAATCGGGATTTGTTACGAATAACTGTGCCATCTGCGTCCATCTTGTTTTTCCAAATCCATTTCAGCCCAATGACGTACACTCCATCTGGTCGTTCAACTAATTCCCACACTTCGAGGCGTTTGAATTGGTTGTATTCCTCTTGCATTGATTCAATCCAGTTGTCATATGTGAGTGCTTCCTTAATGTTTTTGGGTTCTGCTTGACAAACTGTGAGTGCATAAATGCAATGTTCAGCATCGGAGTGAAGTCGTTGTCTTGTCATAACTGGAGCTGAAGGATGTCCAATGATGTTGATTAATGGATGATCTTTAGTCCACTGATGCGTTGAAGGATGAGGGTTATGGAACTGCTGCATATTGACTGATTCCAAATTGCGTGTTGACGACTCTGCAATATCTTCAAGGTTTGGAGTCAGAGCAAACGGATTGAAAAGCGCAAGTGGATCAAAATCTGCAGGTTCGGGTACTTGTTGTTGGTTCAGATCTTCAGCTGCATTGTCTGTATTGGAATCGGTTTGTTCAGCAAACGGATTGAAGAACTCATTACAAGGTGCACTGTTGTCTACAGTAGTAGTTGTAGGAGCAGTTGTATCAGGTATTGGAATATGATCAGATTGAGCAGCGGAACTAGTGGATACAGCTGGTGCACTTTGATCAAAAGTGTCATCAAACAATGGTGCGAACAAGGTTTCCAATTCTTTGCGGGTTGGTGACAACGGTGCAGTTGAAGAATCTGGGAAGTTAAGACGGTTGGTTGCGGGTCCTAAGCTGTTGTGCTCAGAAGCCATTTCAGAAAGTTCATCAAAATTAGCGTGAATTGTCTCTTGAATTTCCCTTGTACGACGGTTATAGATCCGAAAGCCTTTTGAATTTTCACAGTAGCCAATGAAGATACCTATGTTAGCTTTTGCTTTGAGCTTCCCAAAATCATCACGATCATTATGTGGATAGCAAAGAGCTCCGAACACATGAAAGTGTTGAACATTTGGTTTTCGTTTGTGAACAATCTCATAAGGAGTTTTGTTGTGGCGTCTTGTGATCATACAGCGATTTTGAGTATAACATGCGGTGGAAACAGCTTCAGCCCATAAGTAATCTGGTAATTGAGCATTAATGAGCATTGTTCTTGCAGCTTCCACTAACGTTCTGTTGCGTCTTTCGACTACCCCATTATGTTCTGGACTTCTAGAAATAGACGTTTGATGTTCAATACCCACTTTCTCAAAATACTCACGAAGAGTTTGATTCTTAAATTCAGTTCCATTGTCCGTTCTGACTGTTCTGACTGTGTTTCGAAGTTGAACCTGAATTTTGGTGAGAAAGGTGATGATCATGGAAGGAGCTTGATCTTTGCTTCGAATGAAGTAAACCCAAGTACATTTAGAGTAGTCATCAACAATTACTAATATGTACCGTTTGCCGTTAATTGTTTGAACACGCATGGGGCCACACAAATCCATATGAAGCAGATGAAGAACATGCTTAGAACTTGGTTCAGTTTTAGAGCTGAAGTGGGCACGTTTGCTCTTTCCTTGTTCATAAGCGGGACATAAGTGATCTTTTGAATATCTGAATCTAGGAAGACCGTCAACTAGTTTGTGACGAGCAAGGTCTGTCATGGTTTTAAAGTTAAGATGAGACATACGCTTATGCCATAACCATGATTTTGTCGAAGTTGCCTTTGAAAGAAGGCATATAGGAGAAGAAGCGATCATGTCTGACAAAGATATGGAGTAAAGACTATTTCCACGAGTGCCGCACATAAGATCATTTCCTTGTAAGTCGCGAACCAAGCAAGTTTTCTCCCTGAATGCTACTTCTAAATCCCCATCACAGAATTGACCGACTGAGAACAGAGGACGTGACCAAGGCCTTCGACATAATACACATGACTAATTTCGATGTTACCACTGACATAATCCCCATATCCCATAATTGCAGCGAAATGATCATTCCCGAATCTAACAGTTCCGATGAACTTTGAGACAAATTTTCTTAACAGTTTGAGATTGCCTGTCATGTGTCGGGAGCATCCGCTATCAACAATCCAAAGAACAAGTTGAACCACCTGCATCACACGAAGGAGACAAATATGGAACAGGTGTAAGGGTGGAACCCAAAGAAGTTGTGGGTTCCGTTGGGTTAGATGCACACATGTTTATAATTTTAGGTATCCATTTAAAATTATGTGTTCTTTCTAACCAACGTTGCCAATTCCAACTAGATTGTGCTTTCTTCTTAAGGAATTCGCTAGGTGATGCCATGTTCTTAGTAGTATTGTTCGCAACTACAGGGGTGACTACATCATCCCTAGAAACTACATTTGGCTTTCTACCTAGCACAGATTTAGAAGCAATAGTGGGCCTAGATTTTCTGCCAGATGTTCGTTTCTTATGACGAGATAAAAGAGAGTTTGCCAAACATTTTGCATGATCACCAGATAACATACTTTTACGACAAAACACACATTAAGCATTAACATGCAAAGCATTCAAAGGTTCAGCATTTGTTACACAAAGATTAGGATTACAATTTGCCAAATCAGAATCTAAATCTAGTGCAACATGAGTTTTATTCAAATTCCTAAGGTGATCTTCTACTTCAGAGGCTTCTAGTTTTCCGCTTCTACGCTTCCAGATCCTATTCTTCCTTTTGGTGCTCTTACGCTTTGATCTGCTAACGCTAGTAGTGGTAACTATTCCTATAGAAGTTGAAGCATGTACGTTAGAAGTTTGTGAGTGTGTTTCCCTAGGGGTTGTGTCGATGTTTTACATTCCTGGTGCTATCACATTTGTGTCAACATACTTTCCTTTTTCAAGTATTTTAATTGTCTCTTTTAACTCAATGATGATGTGCTTCTTTTCTTGGATGTTAGATTCCAGCTCACGATTGCAAAAATAAATGTCATTGTTTGTAACTTTTAATTCCTCTAATTCCTTTTGATATTTTGAAATTTGACTTTGTAACTCTACAGCTCCATCCTTAAAGGATTTTGAAGTTTTTTGACTTTGCAATTGCAATTCGAAAGAAAGACTTTGATTTTGACATCATTCAAGCTTCTTTTGTAGATGAGAAATCTCTTTTGAAAGTTTATTTTGCACATCATCGTTGTGTTTCACAAGTTTCTCATTTTCACTCTTTAAAGTCGCAACTTGTTCATTCAACAATTTAATATCATCAGTGTGATCATCAACAAGCATAGCAGTACCAGACTCATACGAAGAATTCATAATCACAGACAATATATCAGCATGAAGGACATATTCTAAGAGTCGATCAGCCTCTTTCTGTAAACCTTTGTTTTTTCTTTTNCTCATTTTCACTCTTTAAAGTCGCAACTTGTTCATTCAACAATTTAATATCATCAGTGTGATCATCAACAAGCATAGCAGTACCAGACTCATACAAAGAATTCATAATCACAGACAATATATCAGCATGAAGGACATATTCTAAGAGTCGATCAGCCTCTTTCTGTAAACCTTTGTTTTTTCTTTTTTGTTTTGAGATTGTTTGTTCGGTTGCATTGAAAACTTCCATCATTGATTTTACCTCTGTCTGAAGTTCCTTTTCCCAGTGTGTAGCACAAAGACGCAAATGTTGAACATGTGGCTAAAGTTGTTTTTGAAAGACTTCTCTTTTTTCTTTTTCGTAAGCATTTTGAAAAGTTGCTACAGTTATTTATGAGTTTCTTTCAATTGCTTGTTCTAAAAACTGTATGTCTTCCATAAACGTATCAAAATACCTCATGACACTACAACGTTTTGGTAATGGTTTAATTTGACCGGAGTCAGGTAAAGGACCATTTATTTGTGCTACTGGTTTAACAAGACCAACTGATTACTTACAATTTAAGCATACTAGAACATGATATGACCACTGAATTAGAACAAACAACAACACAAAGAAAAAACCCAAATATACGATACCTTAAGAACATCTAGATTCTACCATTCATGTAATTGAAACAATTCAATCATATAGACATGTTCTTATACACCTAACTAACATATCCCACCAATAAAATCAAACAAAATAACACTAATATTCAAAAACCCAATTTGTCGAAAACCTAAGATCATTGAGGATCATTAAATCATGTTGAAAGTTATTATTTGTGAATCCTAGCATGAATAATACAGATAAAAGCACAAAAGCCCTATGATAAATCAAACTAAACAACAAGATTTAGGGATCTCAATAATTTACGCAAACCCTAGATCTCGACATCAATCATACGCAAAATCTAGCCGTTATCTTTTGAATTCCACAAAAACCCTATGTTAGATTAAGGTAAGGATCATGAAATAACTTACGGTTTGAAGATTTAAACAACGGATTTGCAGATTTGATATGAGCCGTGTGATGAGTTATAGAAAAAAAATTGTTTTTTGTTTTTGAAGAATTATGAAAAAAAATGGGGGGGGGGGGCTGAATTGGTTAGGTGATAAATTCATGTAACTTTCACAACTTGGCAATTTAAGTCCCTTAACTACATGTTTTCTATAATAAGTCCTAAATTAAAGTTTAAACGGTTAACTTAACAACTTATGGCAACAATAACTTCTAAGGCATATCCTAAATGGAAGAAATGTCAAACTTAATTGACGTAGCTGTAGTACGTGAATTACCACCAAAATTAAAAGCAAAAAGTCTTATGTTATAAACAAAATGCAAGTGCACATCTTTGAGTAAAATTGAGAAATTTTGAAGAACATTCTCCCCCTCAACATTTGGTCGTAAAAATGTGGAAAATTTTGAGAGACCAAAATGTTGAACGAGATCGTGTGCTTGCATTTGTGAACAAAAGAAAGTAAGTAAAAAAAATACAAGAAGAAAACAAAAGAAAATCTTTTTATTGTTTTTCTGGTTTTTCAATTTTATCTTTTTGTTTTTGAATAAATATTTACAAAAGATAGTTTTGATATTTAACTCCATTAATTATTTTCCAGAAGTGATTTTAAGTCATCTGGAGTCAAACACCGCATACCAATTCGGTGAACGAGTTCAGTAAACCTAGCCGGTGGTAAAGGTTTAGTGGATAAGTCTGCTAATTGGAATTCGGTACCCACGAAGTATAACTCTACTGTACCCTTCTCGACGTGCTCCTTGATGAAATGATATCGGAGATCGATGTGCTTAGACTTGGAATGTAGAACCGTGTTGCAGGAAATAGCAATAGCACTTTTTGAGTCACAGTACATCGGAATCTTTTCGAATGAGTAGCCATAGTCCATCAGCTGCGTACGCATCCAAATGATTTGAGCATAGCAGGCAGCCATAGCCACATATTCTGATTCAGTAGATGAGAGTGAAGTGCAGTCCTGCTTCTTAGATTGCCAAGACACAAGCTTGTCTCCAAGAAACTGTAAACCACCAGAAGTACTTTTGCGTGTATCCATACACCCTGCATGATCAGCGTCTAAGCAATTAGTTCAAAACCATAATCCTTCGGATACCAGATCCCCATGTGAATGGTTCCTTTCACGTATCGAAGGATTCGTTTAGCCTCATTGAGGTGACGTTCAGTAGGACGCGACTGATAGCGAGAGCACATAAACACAACAAATACAATATCCGGTCTGCTAGCGGTTAGATACATGAGCGACCCAATAATACTTCGGTATTTTGTGGGGTCTACCATTTTCCCATGTAAATCTGCATCTAACTTAGTGGTGTTTGACATCGGGGTATTGTATGTGTCACAACTGGTCATTCCATGTTTCTTTATTATCTCAAGAGCATTTTTTGATTGATTTAGGAAAATACCACGGGGAGATTGATGAACTTGTAATCCTAGAAAGAACGTAAGTTCACCCATCATCAACATTTCAAAATTTAGTTTCATTAATTTTGCAAAAGCATTAGAATACTTTTTGTTAGTAGATGCAAAAATAATGTCGTCTACGTAAATTTGTATGATTAAAACGTCTTCCCCGTGTCTTTGGATAAATAAAGTTGGGTCTATCAGACCTTTGGTAAAACCATTAGCAAGTAAGAAAGCAGTAATTTTGTCATACCATGCCCTGGGGGCTTGTTTGAGACCGTAGAGAGCCTTCTTAAGTCGATAGGCATGGTTCGGATGCTTTGGGTCCACAAATCCTTCCGGCTGACTAACGTATACCTCCTCACGTAATTGACCATTTAGAAATGCCGTTTTGACGTCCATTTGGTACACGATCATGTTTTTGTGAGCAGCGTATGCCAGAAAAATCCGTACAGCTTCAAGTCTAGCCACGAGTGCGAAAGATTCTTCAAAGTCGATTCCTTCCTCCTGACTATAACCTTTAGCTACCAATCGGGATTTGTTGCGTATGACATTACCTTTTGCGTCCAACTTATTTTTCCATATCCATTTAAGTCCAATCACATAAAATCCATCCGACCTTTCAACTAACTCCCAGACTTCTAGTCTTTTGAATTGGT